>JAODUO010000050.1:615000-696624 GCA_025642075.2 Ridgeia piscesae
AATGTTACTTACGCAGGTGTTCTTAAACGCACGACCCATTAAGGTAGCATGCGTGCTTGTGTGGCAGATGTTTTTGTGATTTTTAAGTTTCCGCGTCAACATATCAGCAACATGCCTTACAATAGCCATGGATACAATTATTATACCAATTCAGGCAGCTATAACGTGGGTCGTAGGTGTGACTGTAGGGGAGGTTGCCACATATTGCCGATATGTTCTTGAATTTGTCGTTCGAGTACCCTGGAATGTTCCTGAATTTCACTGAATGTTCTTGAAGAGGGCCATGAACATCACGCACAATAGTGACGAAAAGAATTATAGTAATATTTTGCGAAAACAATACAATTAACTATATAGGTGACATGTGGACTAGTAACGGACACGATCGCTCGATGTCACCACTCGAAGACGTGAGCCAATCAGACGCGCTCTCTCATTGCATGTCTTGCCACTCGCCAATCCGCTGCACTCTTTCTTCGCATGTCTGGCTACTCGCCCGCTGCCGTTCATAGTGTTTATTGTTATTTCGTTCCCATCACTGCATTTGCTTTATGGTTGATGACATACTCGCCAAGCTGCCACTGAAAGGTGACCGCAAATTTAGATCACATACAATGCTTGTGAGCTCGCCTGTGATTCCCATAAATCGGCAACACATTCACAGGCATTGCATTATAAACATAACACTCGAGAGGCTATGTCAAATATAACATTTTAGAAAGCGAATGAAAGAAAGAAGGAACCATATATTTGATTGAATAATAATGAACTAAAGGTCTTGGATTTGTGTTAAGGCAGGGAACCAGTGGGCGATGCAACATTTTGGTTTAATTAACATCACATTCTCAGTGCGAGAATAATCTTGGATTATTCTTCCAAGGATCTTAGGACGTGTTGGTTTTACAATGAGTCATGATTTTTTGTGCAGTCCCACTCCATGCAGTTTTTCTTTCTTGTATAATGTTTCAGTACATCTACACATAAAAGTAATGTGTTTAAGATGTTATGTCAAATTTGAAGGTGCATTAAAAGAATGTATTCTGAAAATACACCAGTTTGTGTCACCAAACCTAGTGGTGTGTTTATTTTTTATTCATCTTTTCCTCTGTTAGTCGCGCCGCGTGCAAATGTTCCTCGGAAGTGACTTGCCTCCTCTCACATGCCTGTAATATGTCCGTCCATACCATATTCGGTATATATCCTGTATATTGTGGGTTACTGCACAGGCATTGACATTAAGCTTTTATATCCACTGGCGGGGGGGGGGGGGAGTTGATTTTAAAAGTTACTGGTCCCCCCAAAAAAATTACTGGCCCGAATATTGTAAAACAAATATGTTGCTACCGAGATGCGCATCCAAGTTTCCACAGGAGTGACATCATGAAGACTTTCTGAAGTGCTTATGTTGCATGCTTTTTTAAATGTAATATTTTAGATTGCAACAATAAAACGAGAAAACTCGACATTAAATGACTTGTTTTAGTCATGGTGTCAGTCTGCTAATATAAACTCTGAGACAATGTTCACACTATACAATTTTAACATATTAATTTATAGACTATTGCATGGATTACCATATATTTCGAGAGATTAAATATCAATCTCAATGACTATAGTCAACGTCTTCTGTCATTGTTGTGTTTCTACTACATATCACATAATAACATCAGTTTAAATTCAAAAAATAATATAAAACATAAAATGAGCTCGGACAATACAATAAACAATTGTTTTCATATTTAATATTAACAATTGGTTTACTCATTGACACTTTTTATTAATAGTTCGTTTTGTATAATTGCATTGAGACTAAAGCAAAGTCGGCGAAGTCGAATTCATGACTAACTGTTTTGACAGGTATACGGGGGGGGGGGCTTGGGGCTTGAAACTAGCTGTCTGTCATGAAAAAACATTTATTAGTTTTGGTTGTGCCTGAAAACTGTTACTGCAGAATCAGGCATACGTGATACCGTGATAAATTAGCATTAGAACGCAGATAACCCGTGCCTCGTTTAATGACAGGCTAGCCTATGCTATGGCTATATAAACATCGCGTCGGTGTGCGAGGCCGAGAGTCCACGTGCGCCGATGACAGTGTGAACGCTGTCCAAAACACCTGCCCTCTTTCTTCCAAGATTGTTTTACAAAATCCACCGCAGCAAGAATCGTCTTTTGCAATACTGTGAAACGGTGGACAGTATAACAAATTGCGTAGATGTGTTTCCATTACGGAATGTGCAGTAGCGTTTTATCATTCACGCAGACAACAACGACATCGCCTACCACCCATAGCTAACGGCCCCTGATTGGGTGAATAATGAGTGAATCCCGCTATTCGCCAATCACGTGGTAAATGTGATAAATTGTAACAAAACGAACGTTAATAAATAAACAAATGTTATTAAGGTCGTTCTATTTTCTGTGAAGTGTTGGGTTACGGAAACGTCGACGGTGGTCAGTAGGGGATTGAAACCACTGGCCCACCGGGCCAGTAGAATTTAAAAACCGGTGGCCGGAACTGGCCCGACAGCTTTAAAACACACGTCAAGCCATCGGAGCAGTGCCAATGTCGAGCCCTGTCCTGAGACTGCTACAACCCACAGCTAATGCGAAAGATAAGCATATGTCAGCCAGTCTTTCAGTTATTTAGTTTCACTAAATTATCCTGTTGACAGCACACATCGTGCATCCTAATATGTTATGCCGTTTTAACAAATACAAACTAGGAAATGTGCTTTCGTAAAATATGCCCAGTTTCTAATGTTCATGCCGTCAAATATGCGCAAACAAATTGTTATAAAAAGGAGTGAACACGAGTGCTTAGAAAATAGATCGGCTGAATACAAATCTAATGTGACATCCACATGTCTTAATGATTAAGTAGTACTTAGGGCGCAAAATACCTTGTACATAATACGATGTAATAAACTCTGTTCGACATCTGCACCAGCAGCTTCTTCAGGAATTGGATAAATGTCACATGTAGCTCTTTTACTTACCAGTGTTATGCGCCAATGACACCAAACGGTTTTGGGGAAATGTGTCATATGAATCGCTCGGCAGTTGGTCATGAATTAGTGTCGCTGTCGCGCTTACATTTTTCCGATCGTTATAAACTTTCCGATTGACGTTTATGCGCATGCGCAATAAATGTAAAATCATCAATGTGCAGCGAAACGACAAAGTGTTTTTGGTATAAATGCCTCTCCTGTGATGATTACTGTGAAGAGTTGCTTAAAATGTCGTTCAATACAATAACATCTTATGTTTGTTTAAATCACTGTCACGGATTATGTCGCATTACAGTCACGTGATTTACGCTTGCTATCAAAACATGCCTCAAAACGTGTTTGCCTCGTGTTAATTTGCGATAAATAACTTTGCAGAGAGGTTATATACATCCTAACGAACAACCCGTAGTATTTATACCATAAATGCACATTTCGCTGCACATTAATGATTTTACATTTAACGCGCATGCGCAGAAACGTCAATCGGAACGTTTACAACGCCGGAAAAATGTAAGCGCTACATCGCCAAGCAGTAGTGGTAAACGAATAATCACCGTCGCCGAAAAAACTGCGAGTAATACTTTGCAACTTTGTATCGTTGTGCGTCGTCTGCCGATTAATTTAGTGCAGTTTTAGGCACAACATTGTAATTTGAGTGTAACAATCTCCTATGGAGACGTCAGGTCTTAAAGCCTAATAAAGGGAAACAAAAGTCAATGTTTTGATCATACTGGGTTAACAGAGTTAATACAATGTAACAACTTCCAACAACAATCATATTTTAACGAACGTGGTTTACCAGGAAAAAAATTTAGAACTTATAGCCATAGAAAGTCTATAGGCTACGCCATTTTAGAAACAAAATGACGTAGTAAAGTCGTCTTGGGCGGCGTGAACTGTGCATGCGTATTATTATCTGTCACTTTCTGACCTAACCACGAAAACGACCGCCAGCAGCCGCCAAATTTCTCCTCACATTTCTTACATACATATACATACACTACATTACAAAACAATCACTTGTATTCCTCTAACGACGAAAATTCACAAAAGAAATCCGCATATCTTGATGGACAGCATCTCGACAACTTCGACTACCGTAAACTCGCTATTATAAGTTAGCTTTACTCAAAAAATCGCTAGATGGCGCGTTTGTGCAAGCGAATATTTATAAACCTTACTGCATTCGCACGCGCGAATTAGTTTAATTAATTATAAATCATATAATAATAATTAGCAGCATCACTATGGTCTGCAGACAATTTTAAACGGCAAACAAAGGCAACGCTTTGGTGATATGGGCCTAATAGAATTGAAAAAAAGTAACAATTTAATAACAAAAATATTATTTTAATAGTTTATTTTATATAGCGCCAAATCCACAATTGTTTGTGGGGCATCACAACATACTGTTATTAAAGTATATGCAATAAGAAGAATGCTACCCACAGGTAATATTTAGTTTTAAATACAAAATACATGTGTCTGCATAATTATCTAAAATTGTCTATTAGTCATAAAAGAGGTATGGAAATTACGTGTTTTTCAATGCTGTCACATCGTTTATTTTATAAATATTTCTATAAACATCCCGTGTGTACTGCGAGCACGCAAGCTTTTATTACATAAGCGATGTTGTAACAATAATAACTAAAACAGTAACGTATTAATATTTAAAAATGCACCAAAATCTTCTTTTTCTACCACCATATATTTCCCATATAATCATATTCCTGTTTAATTTTTAGTGATTTATTGTTCCGATAATTAATAAAGTGTCTTGTCCAAAAATAATTATTATTACATATCTGGTGGTGGAAATATCATTCATAGGTAGAACAAATAGCTTCAGTAAAATTTTATCATGCATAATGGTGTGTATGTGCTGAATGAAAATTATTGTTAAGTCGTACTTATTTTACTATTTTAATTATTTATTACTATTAACCATACATTTACATTCTATTTATGACTGATGTCATTTTTAATTATATAGTCACATGTATTTTCATTATTTATTTTTAAATATTATCTGACATGTGGGTAATTTTCTCTTTATTGTATTTTTTAATAGCATTATGTTGTGAAGCGCCACAAACAATTATAGATGTGGCGCTATATAAATAAAATATTATTATATTATAATAAAACTTATAATTTCCTGCAAATCATAGCGATGATAATAATTAATTATTATTATTATATTATTTATAAGTAATTAAACTATTTCGCGCGTGCGAATGCATTAACTAACATTTAGAAATGCTCGCGCGCAGAAACGTGCCGTCTAGCGGTATTTTGTGTAAAGCTAACTTTTTATAGCGATTTTACGGTACCGCTGGGTGGCCGAAGAAGTTGTACTCGAGATCTGCGCGTTTGTTTTTTGTGAATTTTCTTCGTTAGAGGAATGCATATGTATGCATAGTGTATGCATATGTATGTAAGATATGTGAGAAGTTTGGCAGCTGTTGGTGGTCGTTTTCGTGGTTAGGTCAATAAAATCGGGTCGTCTAGCATCCGCGCTCTGTCTGTGACTGTCCCAACGAATCCACAGAACCACTGTTTCAGTTCTGCTAGATTCAACGGTTAACAAGAAGACATCTTACTGATACTGTCTTTCACTGTACCGTTACTACAAGCGTATGAGGAACAGTGTGGCATATTGCTGTCGCGATTCCGTTGTAAACCGACGTAAGGCACGTTTAGCGAACCGCTTGGCTCTCTATTATGACAGCTGAACCAGCAGACGACTTTATGACCTAATACTTTTCCAAAATGCAGATAGAAGCTGGGTTTTGATTGGTTGCATGGACCAAGATGGGCCCGTTCATGGTGTCGGTGATTTAGCTAGATTTACCCACTTTAACACCACTTTCTGAGGAAACTACTAATGCGAAAAAATTGATCGTAGATGCAAATGGTTAGCTTGTGTAAACTCTTTTAGGTGCATAACACCAAACCGTTGCCTTGTGCGAGCCTTTTAGTTGGTAACGGAAATGTGGGGTTTCTCGTTTCAGGCTAGAAATGAAATTATTTTTGAATTATAGCCGTTTATACGTCGGTATTGTTCAACTCCATGTAACCACTGTATTAATGTAACTAATACAATGTAACAATAATGCTTTCGGGTTCTTAAAACGGCGAAACATTTAGCGATTAGTAACCAAAAAGAAATGCATGGGTAAACATGCGCACATACAGTCAAACTCATATGTCATTGATACTATAAACACTCACAATGACTTATTAAATCATGTTATTGATATCTAAATATGTTTAATGTCATAATAATGATTGAGTGATGCTTTTTCCAGACCAAGGTCGATTTATTCCTGGCCATGCGAGAGGAGCTCATATGCTGAAACTGTTCATAACTGACGGAAGAAAGCAGCCGCTTCTTGGCTCGTGTCTCTATTTTACCAGACTGAGCACTGCCTTGCCTTTGACAAAGCCTAGTGAGGTTAGTAACACAATTAATCGCGGTGTTGCATAATACATAGCGGCAGCAGTTCTATTCAAAAATGTTTCGACAATATTCCTTTGTGCTGCGAAATACTAACGACTTGCGTAGCGAAAATGTCAGCATAAAGGCATCGAGCCTCGTTCCGAGTGCGGAGAGTTCACGTTTGCGGAATACGTACCGTTCACGGACTAAGGAGCCGCATCACATTGTATACATATTTTGACATGTGTAAACATATTCATATTATATATATATATATATATATATATATATATATATATATATATATATATATATATTATGTTTAAACACCTTATGACTAAATTATTTATGTACTGTAACTAAGTGTGTTATTTATTATTAACTGAATTCATGACTTCAAATACAGTCCAACAGTACACCTTTATGTATTTGTCCTTCAGTGCAAGATATATTGCTGAACATGTATCTTGCATCACCTTCCCAATGGTAGTACGACCAATTCTCTACTGATACTCAATAGATTGGTAACTGTTACCTGTAGGACATATATCATGAAATAATAACTTGCACTTGTAAACAAACATGTGTATGAACTAACTACATTACTAGTCACACGTATTGCAGTGGTTATATTGTTCAGTGCAGTTGTTTTGACATTGTATTCATACACGTTCAAAATTTGATTGATACCATGCACTATTTCGGGATGGTTCATATCTCGGAAGAGATGTTTATATGGTTGATTGGTTTTCAAATGTGTATGTATCCTGGATTCCTGTTCATGATAAATTATCATTCCTACGTAGAATTTGTAGTGAATCAACAATTGCTTGAGTTGATTATTAAGTTTCCACATCAAATCCCTATCATCATCAGCTTTGGTTTTGTTCTCTGAATTAGGATTTTAGTAAAGCAAAGTGAGTTGTGTTCGACACTTATTATAATCATAATGTTGCTATAATGTCAAATGTAGTTAAGTTAGCCAAACTTGTGTAAAGCAGCTTACAGTGTTAATGTTGTTTGCATGAAATATTCATATTGTAAACAAAACCATCAATATTTATTTACATACTGCTGATCACAGTGACACAAATTGCAAGTTATTTAGCAAACTTAGTTATGGAACAGACAGCCTCGTTTTAAATTAAACCAAGTGAACATAAACAACTAACAGTATTATTAACTATACACCCCCATGTTGTACATGTACATGTAACAGCTGTTGCATGTAAGACACGACAAGGCCATGTAAACCTTTTATTTATCAAACAAATGTATACACAGAATATCATCAATAGTGAACATTTCTTTATTGACAAGTAGCCTGGTAATTAGTATATTCTTATCTACAAAAAAGAGTCTATTGTGTGACACACTGCCTCATGGTCATGTCCAGGTTACGTGTTTGTAAGTTTGGTTGTTACCAAGTGGGGTTTACTTTTATGGATACAAAATAATGCAATTGCAAAAAATGACTGATACATGCATGGTGGTATTTCATATAAATACTTGAAGTGTTCAAAAATGCAAAATCAAACATTTCACGTTAATTACAATTAATGACTACGCCATCTATATAAAAAGAAAAAAACATTTGTTCTAACCGCATTTCATTTCTGTATAACATACCTTGGTACGTAGGCAATCTATGACAAAAAACTGTGACTACGCTATACCTGAAGTTTAGCAACGTGCACCAATATTCGCGTGGCCACCAGGTCCAGGCCATTTGTCAATAAATAAATACGCCTTACCTGCGCAATCTGCAGATGGTTGTTGCTCTCTGTAGATTGCTCTGGACCAGCTAATATGTATAATATAAACGGTAATAGTTGAAGCCAAGCCAAACATTTATACTAAAGCGAAGAGTAGCAAGGCATTCAGCAGGTGGTATGGCGTCGCGCATTGCTGTGTCTGTGTCGACGATTAACGGCGAAACAGTGTCTAGAAGATATCGAAATCGGTGTGCGTTCATACGGACAAAGTTTGCAACTGCTCTAGGGTCATCCACTGTAATTTCCTTCATCAGAGCATGAAATGCGCCGAATTGCTGGCGCCACGCAATCCATGGGCGAACCCACCATCTTTTTCGTTTCTTCAGTTTTCTTTCTCATTCTTAGTCATCAATTTGCTGCAGCACAGCCTATGCACTGAGCAAAATTGCATGTTGTTCGCTGCTGTTGCTGTTGCTGCTGCTGTTGTTGTTGTTGTTGCTGCTGCTGCTGCTGCTGCTGCTAGCTGCTGCTGCTGCTGCTGCTGCTGCTGCTGCT
Source organism: Ridgeia piscesae (assembly GCA_025642075.2). Lineage (NCBI taxonomy): Eukaryota > Metazoa > Annelida > Polychaeta > Sabellida > Siboglinidae > Ridgeia > Ridgeia piscesae. The sequence continues at coordinate 623,727 of JAODUO010000050.1, forward strand.
GCTGCTGCTGCTGCTGCTGCTGCTGCTGCTGCTGCTGCTGCTGCTGCTGCTGCTGCTGCTGCTGCTGCTGCTATCAGCCATTGCCGTAAACAGGCACGTGTGCGTCTGTAATGGGACACGAAGTTTGGTACCGGGCGTAACAACAAAAATGGGCCTATTAGCAAATTATGGTGTACTCCTTTATTATATACCATAACTTAGATTGGTACAGAGAAATTGAAAATTTTCCATTATAGTATTTTTTTAAATAGGCGTTGTAAGTAAAAGCAAACAAATGAAAAGCGTATTTTGGCTGTTTTTGTCTATTTTAGCAGGAATTAGCATATCTTCTTTTTAGAAACAATAGGAAATGTACTGGAGCTGAAAGAACTCGTCGAAACGAATCCAGCGAAGTTTCTAATTTACATGTGACGTAACAAATAAGAAACTTATTAACGCGTGGAAAATTTTAACCAAAGTATCAAACTTTTTTTGGAGAATGGCCCAACATTCCTCATGGCTAAGAGATAACAACATTATGTTAATATGTAAGACAATAGGTAACATGGACATACCGATTAGACCTAACATGTTAACCAGTAAGATCTACGTATTAAATATACAGGAAATTTGTTCTATTCCATAGAAGTATGGGATTCTCTACGCAATAGTACTAGAATACTAGATGCAGGTTGAGAGCATTAGATAACATTGACAAATATATGAAATTAAAATATGGTCACAACCAGAGGTATATTGGAACCAGTCAGAAGCTAACATTACCCAAGAGTTTTATAGCTGAACAAAACTTATTTCTATATAAAATCCAGCAGAATAGGCTTAATGTGTGAAAATGGAGACCAAAGCAGTTGTAACATGGACAATATTTACCAGTACTATATTCTGACCCATTATATATTTGATTTTTACTACACCAGTGTTAAGATATAAATTAGTGGATAGTAAAGGTGATAGCAAAACAAAATAAATTCTAGGAAGTTAGCCGCCGTTTGCATACTAACAGAGCATTAATTTTATGACTGTACTTGTTGCCTATATTTCAGCATTAATCATTATAAGACTTTATTTTACTATTCATAACTCCAGAAGTATTCAACTGTGCACGACAAAACTTCTACAAATTATTGTTATATATGTATGTTCCAACATAAACAAATCATCGAAATCGGAGGTTACATGTTTTTGCTAGGTCAAGGCAAACCATATTGGTATATAGATTATTGTCTAAATGAACAAACAATTCTATTAGTTTTTAAATGACACCAAGGTTGCATATGTAGGTGACATAGAAGACACATGGAAGGTAGTGAGGCATCAAGGTCGGGTCAAATTGATGACCTCTATATCTGGTTGAGAAGGTCAAATTGACTTAAAATTTGGTGGGAAACATAGACTAGTGATCATAAACCACATAAACCACATACATCACATACCAAATTCAAACAGAATCGAAGACGGTCATATACATGTCATCTGGTTTTTGATTGATTTGACATGGAATGCCCCTCCTAGTGTTAAATCAGTTGAATATATTGCTAAATTCTGCCGACATTTAAAGACATACCTCTACAACCTTGTCTATCCACCATAGCTCCCTGAGTCCCTGGCATATCAATCAACTGGATTTGTTTATTGACTCTGAGATCGAACAACCATTTTGTATTGATGTGCCTCTGAGCTTGGTTTCTAATGACTTGGGCACAATAGAAGTTACGTAATTATTATTATTAAAGGCTGATGTCATCTTTGCCTAATCTTCCCAGTGTGCTGTAACTAGTAAACGTGGTTACGTTACCATGTTGCGCATCGTTCAGTTCAAAACCCTGTAGTGTGAATGGTTTGCTTTGCATTAGCATACAGGCTGTTGTGCAGGTCGTGAATATCACCCGTTATGTTTTCATACGACAGGTCATATTTGGCGTTTTTGACGCCTCTTCACCAGTAGGAGGAGCAGTCAGCGGACTAGAAGCGTTATTGCAGAAGGTTTTCATAGCCTCTCTCAGAAAATATAAAGACTGGGGCGAATTGTCAGATCAAACTGGTCAGAAGACTGTGCTGGACTTCATTGATAGCTGCCGATCCTTCACCGACTGCCTGCTAAGTAAGTTACTTGAGAATATACGAGAGGTCTGAGTTGCCCGGTCTTCCACGGTGCAAACAATCTTGTCACACTTATGCCAATGGATACATTTTCAGTAAATTCTGCCCATGGCTTTGGCTTTCAAAACCTACCCCACCCTCCAATCGTTTGCTCTGAAATCTGAGCTTCTATATGCATAAAAGACAACACTTAATTAAATCAAACACTTAAAACTGGTCCACCCAAAATGTAGGCCATTAAAACTGAACCAACTCCTGACACATCTAGTCAGCGACCGTGATAATTATTAAGTCTACTAGTTTGATATGTAGTTTTGAACGCAACCATGCTTTAAATTGAACCTGCATGTACAAGGCTTATTATACGTTTTGGTTACATTGTAAATCATTGTTATGATTTATTTTCTATAAACACGTTTAGCATATATTTAGGGTTTGGTTAGGTTTGCATTCGAATACAAACCCTAACTGACAAAGATGTTGATGGCAGGTCAATTATTCTTTATGATTTAGAAAAGAAACTAAATATTTTAAAACAACAATATGTCATTATGAGCAACATTATTTAATCATGGTAGTTTTGTAACTATGCTAATATATTTGTCATAGTAATGTTGGGGATCTCTGATGAATATACATATATATATTTATATATATATATATATATATATATATATATATATATATATATATATATATATATATATCACGCACTCAATCGCTCACTCATTCCGTAACCAGGGGTCGTCTGGGTATCATGGCTGACGATTGCACAGTCAGCGCATTACTCTGTGCGTGTCAGGGATGTAGCTTGTCCAGTTCTTTATGCTGTCTTCCCAGGACTTTACCCGTTGCCCTCTGTTTCTTTTGCACTCATCTATCCCGTGAATTATCGTTTTGGTTAGAATGTTTAATTTGTGCAAATTTTATGAATTAAATATTGTCGTTTTTGTAATAGCTTAAATTACCGTAATCTATCAATATTTTACAATTCTGTTGACAGGTGCTATCACCAGCTCGTCTTTTTTATTGAGGCTAGCTAAATGCGAAGGTGTGAAACTCCGTACCGTTAAAACGATACAGGACTGCCAGAAAATAGCATCTGACTCAGAAGCATTGGAATCCGTGGAGACGGTAGTAAGGACTTGGTGTGCACAAATTGAGCAGGTATTTATGACAATTGTGTTCTTAAGGTTGCACACATTTTATTCTCATGTGATTTTGTAGTATAATGTTGTTATACATATACTGTTGGATTTGAAATTATAGGTGATTGTACAAAGTGAACAGATGAGGAAAGAGGCAGACGACACTGGACCAAACGTTGAACTGGAACACTGGAGACAGAGAACTGCAAGATTTAGTGGGATCCTGGAACAGGTCAAGAGCCACAAATGTCGTATGGCCCTTATGATATTGAATGTTGTGAAAAGCAAAGTTTTGCAGGTTTGTTTCACGTTGAGCAATTTATTGTTTTGAATCGTTCATGTATGCCAATCTTGATTTGGTTTACTTTTCGATAAAGGTCTGCAGTTTCTGTATATAATACTGTAACGAATAATGCGCTCCATGAAATATAAAGTGTGTGTGCGTGTGTGCGTGCATACATTCACAGTGCATAATTTATCAAATCGTGTAATTACTTATATTTTTAAATAAACGTTCTACAAATGCATGTCTAAAAATGCACCCCGTCCCAATGAACATCGTTTTGACTCTGATGTATGAATACGCGTGTTTATATTCCAAACCAACGTCTTTGCCACGTACTAATATAACTACTGGCAACGTACTCATATACCCCTGGTAACTACTAACAATGCATAACAAACAACACAAATGGTGGAGTATTTAAATGGAATACATGTTGATGGTAATTTGCAAATTACTCATGCCACACACTCGTGTGCGCTCACACCACTTTCTCCGAAATACACATCCACCACACATTTATTATAATGTGTGTGTATGTGTGTGTGTGTGTGTGTGTGTGTGTGTGTGTGTGTGTGTGTGTGTGTGTGTGTGTGTGTGTGTGTGTGTGTGTGTGTGTGTGTGTGTGTGTGTGTGTGTGTGTGTGTGTGTGTGTGTGTGTGTGTGTGTGTGTGTGTGTGTGTGTGTGTGTGTGTGTGTGTGTGTGTGTGTGTGTGTGTGTGTGTGTGTGTGTGTGTGTGTGTGTGTGTGTGTGTGTGTGTGTGTGTGTGTGTGTGTGTGTGTGTGTGTGTGTGTGTGTGTGTGTGTGTGTGTGTGTGTGTGTGTGTGTGTGTGTGTGTGTGTGTGTGTGTGTGTGTGTGTGTGTGTGTGTGTGTGTGTGTGTGTGTGTGTGTGTGTGTGTGTTTATATATTGTAATTAATTGTACATTAGAGTGTATATATATATAATATATATATATATATATATATATATATATATATATATATATATATATATATCACCTGCAGTGATACAATTTTCTTTACATTACAGAGATGGAAAATGCTAGACATTAAGATCACAGAGCATGCAAATGAGGCCAAAGATAACACAAAGTTTCTTTATACTTTAGAGAAGTTTTGTGAACCACTCTACCTTTATGAACCGGTGAGTAATGCTTTTACGATAAGCACGAGTACAATTATTATCTACTGTACCGAAAATAATGCGTTTCTATATTAGCAATTTCTTAACAAATTACATATATTTTACTTAATTGATTGATCTATGAATTCAAGCAAAGCTACAGAGATGGTAATTATGTTGTTGTAAATACACCTTTATCATTTCCTTTGAAAGCCTGAAATATTTGCTCACTTACCAAGTTTGATCAACGCTGTACGAATGATCAACAGTATTTCAATGTACTACAATACATCGGAGCACATGACATCTCTGTTCATTAAGGTGGGTGCCGTGCATTATTTTTGTTAATGCAGCATTTTCAGTTAACGTGTTGTTGATTTGTCTTACTATTTCATTGATTGGATCTCATGTTATAGCATAATTGAATAAGTTCTATGTTTAGGCTTTACTAGCATTACATGTTTATAAGAAATGTGCTTCAATGAGACATGGCTATAGAGTTCATGGCACGTGAAACACTAAATGCGGCTATTACATATAGTGGTATTTTTTATTTGTACATTATTCCGCAAGTGTTTCTCGCTGTATTCCAAAAGAGACCTCAATATAAAACTTAGTGCGTGTATTTTGCCACTTTTTACTACTTCTTTTGCAATCTCTACCATCCAGTCCCACTTCTAGCAATATGTCGTATGTATTCTCCCTTCCTCTGCCTATCTTTAACAATTCAAATCCTCCAATCTCAGGACGGGTCTTCCCATTATCCTTCTCGGCTAGATTCTGAATGTAATAATTTTGGCAACGAGAAAATATTTAATATATCAATTTTACATGCTGGCTACTATGAACGCAGGTTCCCGGCGTATAGTAGCAGTATGTCGCTACTTTATTGGATATTTCTCAATGTAATTTCACTGTATATCTTTTTATGCAGTCCAGTTATTATGGTTTTCAGTAGGAAACCAATAGGGGTTCTCAAGGATAACAGGAAGGACCAATTAGTTTTAAAATCTATGGTCATAAGTAAATACATTTCAAACAACACGTTACACACATATTAATTGTATAGCTGATATACATAAATTATAGAATAATAACATTTAAAAGATGACATTGCAGATCACGAACCAGATGGTGAAATCCTGTAAAAGCTACTTGACAAATAACGGTATGGACAGGGTTTGGGATCTGCCTTTGCAAGATACACTTACCAGGATCAATGTGTGCACCGATTTGTTTGAGCACTACAAGGAAGCCTTCTATGACGTGAAACACAAGATCGAGGCAACGCCAGGAGAACGCCAGTTTAGTTTCTCCGAGATGTACATCTTCGGGAAGTTTGACGCATTTTGTAAGCGCCTGATTAAGGTACGTATTTACACAATGAGTACACATGTAATTATATAACACTATAGTCTGAAGGCTTACGGCTCAACACACACACACACACACACACACACACACACACACACACACACACACACACACACACACACACACACACACACACACACACACACACACACACACACACACACACACACACACACACACACACACACACACACACCACACACACACACACACACAACAAAATTTCAACATAGTGTTTTATGTGTGTGTTGTATATATATATATATATATATATATATATATATATATATATATATGGTATATATATACTATATATATATATATATATATATATGTATATATATATATATATATATATATATATATATATATATATATATATATATATATATATATATATATTATTATATATATATATTATATATAATATATATATATATATATATATATATATATATAATTAAATAATATTAATTAATTTTTATACATTATATATATACTATATATACATATATATATATATATATATTTATATATATATATGGGAAATATGTAAATATATAAAACAAACTATAAAATATGAGCTATATATATATATATATATATATATATATATATATATATATATAGTTAAGTTAGAAACTGAAGACCGTAGTTCAGGGATTCCAACCTTGTCGCTGGCTAGTCAGCAGTTCGGTACTGATACAGCCACCATATCGAAACATTGGCAATTTCGTGGATCCTACGTTGGCTGCCCTTTCCATCAATACTGATCAGCGGGAAAATGGTAACCAACATCACTAGAACACAAACTACTACAAAACCAGGCCCCCAGCCCCCTGCACGATTGAAATAGTTTATCACCATACAGCCGGTGCTAAGAATCTCTACGTCAAAACTAGTCCCCGAGAAAAAAATATGAGAACGATGATTTACTATCTCACAAAGCGGCCACCTACTATGCCGTTCCAGGGCAAACAACAGCAAAGCACGCGTAGATTTTCTCAATGAAACGAAATGGAAACACAATGCTGTAAGGATATAATCCATCTAAGTACCATATATATATATATATATATATATATATATATATATATATATATATATATATATATATATATATATATATTATGATGTTTTTATTTATGCCTTTTAATTCAACAGTTAATTTTGATCATACTGGAATTTTCCACCTTTGAGTCATTGAGTGTTGAGGGCACAGAGCAAATTGTGACGAAGTTCCAAGCAATATACAATAAGATTAAAAAGAAGCCACACGACATATTAGATCACAGGAAACCAGACTTTGACAACAGTTTTCTTGAATTCAAAAGGCAGTTGGCAGATTTGGAGGTAATGTATTGGAATATGAACTAATACAATGGTATTATTATATTATGTATAATTATTGACATTGCTACAATCAAATATTTAAAGGGTAAAAAAGGCAACGCTTTGGTGATGTGGGCCTAATAGAGTTGACAAAAGTAACAATTTCCAATAACAATCATATTTTTAATGTCAGCGGTTTACCAGAAAAACATTTGAACACAGCCATCGAAAATCTATAGACTACGCCATTTTATCAATAGAATGACGTACCGAGGTTGACTTGATCGACATGAACTATGCATATTATCTTTTACTTTCTTACCTAACCATGAACACGACCATCACCAGCCACTAAACGTCTCCTCACGTATCTTACATACATATACATACTCTATGTGACAAAATAAAATCACTTGCATTTCTCTAACGAACAAAATTCACAAAACAAAACAAAGATCTCGACGGCAACTCAATCTCTTCGGCGACTCTTCTATGCCGTTAGCTTTACACAAAATACCGTTAGGCGGCTCGTTGGTGCGCGCGAATATTTATAAACTTTACTTACTGCATTCGCATGCGCGAAATAGTTTCATAAATGATATAAGTAATATAGTAATAATTAATTATTATCATCAAGTTTTATTATAATGTAATTATAATATTTTATTTCATATAGCGCCAAATCCATAATTGTTTGTGGTGCTTCACAACATACTGTTATTAAAATATATGCAATTAGAAGAACGCTACGCCCAGGTAATATTAAAAATAAATATTAAAAATACACGTGTCTACTGTCTACATAATTTACTAAAATTACCTATTAGTCATAAAAGAGGTATGGAAATTACCTGTTGTTCGATGATGTCACATTGTTTATTTTAACAATATTTAAATAAATTTGAATAAACATCCCGCGTGTGCTGCGAGCACACAAGCTTATATTACATAAGTGATGTTTTTAACAATAATAACTAAAACATTAACATATTCATATTATTATTTTTAAATATACCAAAACCTTCTTTTTCTACTACCATATGTTTCGCATATATTCACATTCCTGTTTAAATTTCAGTGATTTATTGTTCGGAAAAGTAATAAAGTGTCTTTTCTATAAATCTATACATTTTCGCGCGCACAAACGTGCCGTCTAACGGTATTTTGTGTAAAGCTAACTTTTTATAGCGATTTTACGGTACCGCTGAGCGGCCGAGGAAGTAGCCCTCGAGATCTGCGCGTGTATTTTGTGAACTTTCTTCGTTAGAGGAATGCAAGTGATTTTATTTTATAACGTAGTATATGTACATGTATGTAAGATATGTGAGGAGAGGTTAGCCGGCTGTTGGTGGTCGTTTTCATGGTTAGGTAAATCAAACCCGGTCGTCTGGCATCCACACTGTGTCTGTGACTGTCTCAACGAATCCACTGAACCACTGTTTCAGTTGTGGTCGATTCAAAGGTTACAAGAAGACATCTTACTGATACTGTCTTTACTGTATTATTACTACAAGCGTATGAAGAACAGTGTGGCATAATGCTGTCGAGATTTCGTTGTAAATCGATGTAAGGCACTTTTAGCGAACCGCTTGGCCCTCGTTATGACAACTGAACCAGCAGACAATTTTATGACGTATTACGTTTCCAAAGTGCAGATAGAAGACAAAGAGTAGTAGTTGATGGGGAGGTTTCAAACTGGAAAGCGGTTTTGAGTGGAGTACCGCAGGGATCAGTACTGGGACCTATTTTATTCTTAATATATATCAATGATTTGGATGATGACATAACAAGCAAGGTGTTGAAGTTTGCAGACGACACAAAAGTGTTTAGGAAAATTAAAAGTGATGCAGATAGACAGCATTTACAAGATGATCTTAATAAGTTGATAGAATGGTCTGAGAAGTGGCAAATGCTGTTTAATTTTGGAAAGTGTAAGTGCCTTCACACAGGACATGGGAATGAAGATGCACAATATACAATGGGTGATACTGTACTAAATACTACCTTAATGGAAAAGGACTTAGGGTTAACTATTAGTGCTGACATGAAGGTATCAGAGCAGTGTGGAATTGCAGCAGCGAAGGGAAACCAAATTCTTGGATTAATTAGGCGAAATATAGTGTACAAAGAAAAAGAACTAATAATACCGCTGTATAAAACAATAGTTAGGCCTCACTTAGAATATTGTATACAAGCATGGAGGCCATATCGCAAGAAGGATATTGATATGCTAGAAAGAGTACAAAGGAGAGCAACCAAAATGATACAAAAACTCAGGAATATTAGTTATGAAATGCGTCTAAAGGAATGTGGTTTAACAACACTAGAAACCAGAAGATTGAGAGGAGATCAGATTGAGGTGTTTAAAATATTGAATGGATATGAAAATATTGACAGAAATATTTTTTTCACAGTCAAGGAAGAGAGAAGGACTAGAGGACATGGAGTTACATTAGCAAAGAAGCAGTGTAGACTAGATATTAGAAATTTTTCATTTTCACAAAGAACAGTAAACGAATGGAACAGATTATCAGCTGATTGTGTAGGTGCTAGTAGTGTTAATATATTTAAAAATAAAATCGACATATACCTAAGACGGGCGGGGTATACTTAGATAGATAGGTTGGACTCTCGATAAGCCAAATGGCTTCCTAGTCCACCTGCCATCTAGAGTTGAATCTCTAGGTGGCAATCTTGTTAAATCTTGTTAAATCTTGTTAAATCTTGTTAAATCTAGAAGCTTGGTTTTGATTAGTTGCATGGACCAAGATGGGCCCGTTCATGGTGTCGGTGATTTAGCTAGATTTCCCCACTTTAAGACCACTTTCTGAGTAAACCACTAATGTGACAAAATTATTTGATTGTAGATGCAACTTGTTAGTTTGTGTCAACTGTTTTAGGTGCATAACACCAAACCGTTGCCTTTTTTGCCCTTTAAGTGTGCATGATCAAATCATATGAAACATGTGTACGTTCTTTTGTATTAGTTTGTTAATTTAAAACGACATGTCTAGAGGATTGATTATTTGTTATTCGTGTAGAGCAGACCAGATAGTTTTACTTCACGCAATGTATATTTGCCTATCAGTGTGACAAATAGTGTCGTTGGCACGATTTAGCAAGTGTCCATATTATTGCTTTATACTATGTTTCCTGTGGGTATTCTACACACTTGATGTACTGCACATGCGTTATAGCTATATAGACATCACAGATTATCGAATCGTGTAAGGGTTACGCTAGTGCATGCGTTGGTATTTGGGAATGCCCGACAGATGCTTACCCGGATGCCAAGCATTGTTACGATAGATAGTTATATTTATTGTTGTCAGTATACTAGTGTCGTATTTACCATCGCAATGGATCACTTGTTTAAATATTTTCAATATTGACATTGATACTCAAAATTAGAGTTTAACACAAAATAATATTCCGGACACATCTCAGGTATTGTCGATTATTAACATATGTGCTTAACATGCATATATTCTACCAAACGATTCGCATACTTTTTCTTTCATTAGAAATTGTATGTAATGGATATGATGTTTTAAATATGCATTGGTGCTGATTCATGTTCGTTTTTACATTTGTTTCATCAGGCCTTCATACAAGAATTTGTGGATGATGCCTTTTCAAAGACATCAACAGTGATGCAAGCCCTTAAACTGCTTGAAGTGTAAGAACTACTTCACTAAACATGTCATCAAAGTGAAATTTCTAGCTAACTCCGTATTTTAAAAATAAACTTACCTACAGAAAAAATCTATGACGGACACAGCCGATCAAGTCCATGCAACATTAATACAATAACAATTTTGTATTGATAGGTTTGAAAAATGCCACTTGAAGACCATCAAAATTGAAGAGAAGTACCGCAGATTGTTTATACGGTTTGATGAGAACATTGAGCAGATTACAAAGGTAATGTACTATAATAATATTTTGTTTGATGGTAAAAAAATGTATTAGTACATTGGATGTTAAAGTGCTATTCAGTTATGTATTATTACATAATTAATTAACTTTTTTTAAATAGCACTTTACTCACTGGACTTAATATGTTACCTTGACTCTCCTAATTTATCTTATAGACATTAATAAAACATAAACATGTTACCAGCACCAAGTCCTTTTCAGCAAATGGTAATAATAATTTTTAAAACAACTAATAATTGCTATTGTCGCATAATTACATTTTCTATTGTCTAAATTGTGCCTTGTAGAACTTGCAATGTTGCAGGAGTATGAGAATGACAAGGCTGATCCACCAGTACCCAGGGGAATGCCTCCCGTGTCAGGAAGGATTGCATGGTCCAGGCAGCTCTACAGGAAGATATCGATGCCTATGGCATTCTTTCGTGTAAGACATTCTGCCTTACAACACTAGTTTGCTGTAATGGTTAATTGAACCATGTGGAATTCAGCGTCTGTCAAACCCCTAATATTAAAATATGGTATGATTGTGAAGTTACCGCCAATGATAGAACAATCAGTCTGGACATAAACTTTCAAAAAACTTTAAAATCTTACAGTTACGAATAGTTTTGCTACATTATTAGCAATTTGTAAAAGCCCAGCGAACTTCTGTTGCAATTCAGAAACATCCAGAAGTGTTCAGAAATTCGCAAGCAAAGAAAGTGATCAAAAACTACAACAGGATAGCAGCTGCGTTAATAGAATTTGAGGTCTTGCACTACAACTATTGGAAGCAGTCACTGAGCATGGCTGAGGAAGGTATGTGTATCCGTATTGCCCTTTTGTAGTAATTCCTATTGCTAAATTTAGACTAGGTAATGCCGAAATGAATAGCTCGTTACCCGAGTGAACCGGGAAAGGCAGAAGTAAGACTGGGTAGATGGGTTCTTTTTGGGGGAGCAGGCAAAATAGTGCGTACAAATACAAATAAAAACTGATAGTATAACTTATTATTGTCATGGTGTTAGTACAGTTATATTGGATGGCATTGCAATTAATGACATTATAACACATATTATTTCATAAGTACAGTACTAAGAATGAAATACGATGCGGTGCCCTCTAAACAAAAACCGTGGTCACAAATTCACAACGTTCTCCAAGATAAACCGACAATGGTCCGAAAGAGTCTGGTATCCGATTAAATGCAACACAACAGTAATTATTTTCCTGCTCCTATGAAGCAGCTTTACCATCACCAAACAATAGCATAACGTCTTGAGATTATGTCGGTCATCCCAGTTAAGATGTATCGTTACCTGTAAATATGTTCGTTCATCAGTACTAATGACGAATTACGTCATCCTATACGTGGGGTAGTTGTAATTACCCTCGTATCGACGAAATATTTACAGGTAAATATATTATGTATTTACTTGCACATGCAAAATTAAATATTCAGTGTTCAGTACTACACATAGAAAGGAGTTGGAATGTAATAATATATTGAGTTGAAAACAACGAAAAAGGCTTGGTATATTATGTTTTATGAATGTAGAGTATACTCACATCTTCTTTGTGGAATCTGATTAATGTGGGTGGTTACGTCTTTTATTGCTGAACTGTTTAATGAGTGTGCGTGTGTATGTAGTTCTCATCTTTCACACCTTATCAGCTGTTCAAGTCCCGGTGTTGGTGAAACACAAAGAGACAAAGAAGTTGTACATGAATTTTGACAGTCTGATATTTGAAGTGATAATGGAGACACGCTACATGAAGAAACTGAACTTAGAAATCCCGGATATTGCCTGGTCATTGTGCATGGCTGAAGCACGATTGAAATCCCACTATGTAGATCTTAAGGTACGTTTGCTTGCTTTGAACGACAAGTATTACTGACGACATCACCATACTCTTGGCGTGCAATACACTTCTGTCACATGATAATCTTCTAAACTTGTGTTGTAATAACAATATAATGTATTCAACACAGGATTGCATGCGTTTAATAAATGAATAGTACATGTATCTGTGAAATAAAATAAAAACAAGGCTATAACCAAAATCCGTTTTCCTTGTATAAACTGCTTTTGGGCCAAAACGAGTATCAGAGCGAGTTGTGGGATCCTTTTACGAAGCCGGGTCGATCCTGACATGATGCACTGTTTGACTCTTTTATTTTCACAAAGGAATGTAAGCCAAATAATTGCAATTTGTTGTAGTAATTAATTTATACGCGACAACAATGAACATATCGATTGTGTGTATAATACTGTATATATAATCTACTAATCATGACACAATGCATTTGACACGTCCGAGTAAAACAATGAAACAAGTACAATGCTCGCACAACCTTAAAATCTATGAATATGTCAGTATGTGGTGTTACATTATGGAACCTATATGATGAAAATGTTAATAGTTCAACTACAGTTAAAATTCACAAAACAAGACTTATCAACTATTTCTTAATAATTATAATGCACACCCATAACACAAGAATGATGATTATATGTTAATATACATGGTATTTACAAATATGAAGGATATTACTTTTTATAGATGTATTTCAATGTTGTTAAAAGTGATAGTGTTGGGGGAGTGATTGACAAGTATGTGCAATTGTGAGTTTATGTTATTGCATACTGAGTGTATTTTCATTGTATTATATTGTTGACTTGGAAAGACATTTCATTCATTCATTCATACATTCATTTATCATTCATAACGACGTTGTATGCTGTTTTCTAACTTTATTTTGGCAAGAAAAATGTAATATAATGGATATATAAATATATGTAATTGTTTGTACAGTGGTATATTGTAATTATATATATATATATATATATATATATATATATATATATATATATTAAAAAACACACACACACACACCACTGCGCGCGGAAACACTCCGGGCAAAAAACAAGCTGGCAGTCAACATAGACAGAAAGAAGTATTTAAATATAACCTCCTACCGGGACAGAAAAACAAACATCTGCGTATGAGAAAAGGCAAAGGTCACAGACGTAATTGAATCAGTCAGAAGATGGAAGAGGACCTGGGCCGGGCACGACAGTAGAATACGAAAGGAAACGATCTAGAGAAATACTGGAGAGACGAACTATACGAATATTGGAAATGCCCCATCTTGCAGAGGATAGCGCAAGATAGGCAGATGTGGAACAGCATGCTGAGGCCTTCACCGAACCACGGGACACTACGACAGATTCAGATTCGAACTGTCGTTGTAATATCGAAGTTACAGTTAGTGAGCCAATGCTTTTAGCAACTGATCTACTGGTGATCGTATGAACTATTCTGTATAATTTGAGTTGTTTTATTAAACACCACGCCTTCACATATTCAAGTGATATTATGGATTATACACTGTTTCTTCTTGAAACTGAATTCAGTATATGTTTACTATGTGTGTTTGCTGGTGTACATTATCTCCCGGGGTCTGTATGCTATACAAGTATTCTGAAAACGAGATGAAAGTCTGCGAAGCGCGGTAACAGTGCTGAATCCATCGCATTTGTTTGGCTTAATTTGTCAACAAAATTGGATTCGTGTGGAACTGTAAGATAGTTCGTAGTTCCTCTACGGTGAATAGTGTTTATTTCACATTATACAACTCATTCTGACGCCCGTTACTTCCCAAAAGCCAACATTATAAACGCGTTCTGGATACAAAGAAAGCTATATTACGCATGTTTCTATCTGACATCGATGACGTCACTTCTAGGCATCGCGAAAACGAAGCAAAAATATACAGCAGGATGAAATATAATATGAATTCAAGCGAAATGTGTTTTTTACTTTAACATACAACTTATGTTAGTGACGCTACATGTGTTATTGTATACTTTACACTAACAGTGTTCACGTCCGTCAACAACTGCAAGCGAATATTTAAATGCCCAGTTGTACAACATGTAATTGTTGTACTGACTTCGTAAACTGCCTTTGCAGTCACTGCTTGAGGACAAT
Organism: Ridgeia piscesae; assembly: GCA_025642075.2. Taxonomy (NCBI): domain Eukaryota; kingdom Metazoa; phylum Annelida; class Polychaeta; order Sabellida; family Siboglinidae; genus Ridgeia; species Ridgeia piscesae. The sequence goes on from JAODUO010000050.1 coordinate 639,004, forward strand.
GCAATACTCCGAGCAAGCATCCCTGACATGTTTGTCGCGATCATGCAGCCGCTAGTTAAAAAGGTTAGTATCCACGACACTGGTTTTGCTAAAAGTCTGTTTTAACTGCTGTTATGTGTCATCGTGTTCCTGTTTATAATAGTATCACAAGCATTTTATATATAGCCATTTACGCTGTGTAGTACTATGCTTGGTATTATAGTTACAAAAACACACTTGATTTGTAGAAACTAGAACATATGTAGTCAAGTTGTAAATGAGCTTTTCTGCAACGCAAAATATATACGTAGACATATTCCAGTCCGTATTAGGTAAAGATAATTTTTTTTATTGTCTCTAAGGTAATACAAATTGGCAGTGAGCGTAATGTCAGCTATACATCATCTAGTAATGAGCAAATGTATTGAAATGTTAAAGAGTAAGACATGACCTTTCTTAGTCCCTGAATTAAATGTAGTCTCTCTCTCTAAAAGGAATCTCCATTGTCTTCATCGGCGTCTCCTTTTCGTGTCGTTTTTTTCTGCAGCGTTTGACGCGATACTTAGCGATCTGTAGTGGTGTCGTAGAAGTTAGAGCCGCTTGCATTAATATTTAGCGCATCGCAATATACGAGTGTTGATGTTTCCTACCGCACCTAAACTTGCATTCACGGAATGTAATAAATATTGATAAAGAAACCAATATTACCTACAAATGTGTCACTGGATGTCCACAGAAAAGGTGTTTACATGTTAACATCCAAAGATAGGTCACGCTCAGCGCTGCTTACCCCGGTGAGATCAATAACATTGGCTACACGTCACCAACAAATGACAAGCCGGCATTTTTTGGTGGCACGCAAATTACCATGATTCAGCTGGCATAGTGACAAGAGTTCGTAATCAGCAGACTTCATTAGTTCACATTCGGCACATTATCTGACAAGAAGAATATGTACACATATTCGAAGATCAAGATAAATTGAAAAATTAAGTTCGTGTTTAGCCTTGAAGAATTGAATGACGCACATGTGTATATTATATACATGGTAAGGGCATCTTGAACAATTATAGACCTGTGTCCAATCTGTCTAAGACAATATAACTTGTTATTGCTGCGAGACTGTCGGATCATATGTTTGAGTATAATCTCTGCGAGCCCAACCAGTCTGCATATAAGCCAAATGACAGCGTCGAGATGGCCCTTGTCTGTGTACAGATTGACATCCTGCGTGTAATGGACAATCAGAACATTGTCATTGTGTTGCTTCTTCACTTGTCGGTTGCATTTGATATTGTCGACCATAATGTGATGTTACATAGACTGTCACATGATGTTAGAGTGGTCCAAACTGCCCAAGACTGGTTTAAGTCGTATTTGAGTGAGAGTCCAATGTGTCAACAGTAATGGTTGTACGTCACCTGCTTGTCCTCTTACGTGTGGGGTCCCTCAAAGTTCTGTATTCGGTGCGCAGTTGTTCTCTATTTATGCAGCATCATTATCGAAATCATTCGGAACAACAACTTGATGTCACATTGTTATGCTGACGACATCCACATTTATATCACAGTGAAACCCCGTCAGAAGGACATTGACGCGTCTGTTGATTGCAATGAACGGTGTGTAGCAGATATCAGCATATGGATGAAAACAAACTCCTTGAAATTGAAAGACTCAAAAACAGAAGTAATATTATTCGGTTCAGCGCAACAGCTAAAGATAATCAAGCTGCAAGCGTTGCGTGTTGGTGACTGTTTGGTCAGGGTGACTCACAGTGTCCGTAATCTTGGTGTCCAGTTTGATGCTGAGATGACAATAGAGTCGCATGTGACTGCTGTATGCAAGTCAGCAATACTCCACCTCCATAACATCTCGAGAATCAGACGGTATCTGACAGCAGTAGCGACATGAGCAAGCCATACATGCATTTGTCAAAAGCAGACTCGATGTTGGCAATGCACTGCTATATCGACTGCCCCTGAAGCAAATGCATCAGCTTAAGAAAGTACAGAACTGGACAGCCAGCTTGATCGACGGCTCCATTAAATATAGCCATGCTATACCGCTGCTGATGAAGTTGCACTGGCTGCCGATAGCAGTGCGAGTGGAATTCAAGATTCTGCTACTCAGTCATCGAGCACTGACTGGCCATGTACTTGGATACATTGAACAATGTGCAAGTCGTAAGCCGACGCCAGCCGGTTAGGTCGCGCTGCGTTCCAGCGAATACAATTTATTGTGTGTGGTACGTACAAGGCATCACTGAGGTGACAGAGCTTTCAGCGTGGCAGCCTCAAGTCTGAGTAATGTGCTACCTCAGCATCTGACATTAAATGCTATGACCACTGCTGTATTTAAAGTAAAACTAAAGACTTATCTATTTTCAAGAATGTTTTTACAGCGCTGTGAACAACGAATGTTGGAACAGCGCTATATAAATGTCACGATTATGATTATTATGATGTTACTTCAAAATTATTCCTGTATATCGATACCCTGATTTAATAGCTATATAACATAGCAACAGAGTTTCAGCTGCAGACTAATAACTCACACGAGTGCCGATATACAAGATCCGCATATTTAATGGTTAGTGCTCAAGAGTGTTTCGCGGGTGATGTGTTTTGGCAGCCGATTTCGTCGTAGTAATTGTAATATTTGTACCGATCGAACAAACCCATTAACACGGGACACTGTGATATTGTAAAAGTTGGCGATCGTTGTAGTTCTTGCAATCATCAGTCTGGCACGGGCATAAAAATGGGACTAGAAGGTACTTGCTAGAGAACAATAATAGTTATTATACGCTAAGGAATTGACAGTTCCTGCAATACCTTACGCTAAAGGCCCGTAACATCGGCTAGAAGTTAACAGCCAAGATACATATTCGTTTTTCACTCCAACCCACCAAAACAGACCAGTCGGTGTTGTATTAGACGGGTACGTGTCAGACGGCTGATGTACCCACACCTTCAACTGTACCCGGAACTAGCTGATGTTAATCTGACGTAGTCGACTAATTTCAAGTTTGTGATACCATGCTGGATTACCGTATGTCTCGGCCCGTGTCGTTCGGTGCAGTGTACTCGGCTCTGGTCGGGTAGACGGATAGACGCTGTGGGTCAGTAACATTGGATAGACGCTGTTGGTCAGTAACATTGGATAGACGCTGTGGGTCAATAACATTGGATAGACACTGTGGGTCAGTAACATTGGATACACGCTGTGGGTCAATAACATTGGATAGACACTGTGGGTCAGTAACATTGGATAGACGCTGTGGGTCAATAACATTGGATAGACACTGTGGGTCAGTAACATTGGATACACGCTGTGGGTTAGTAACATCGGATACACACTGTGGGTCAGTAACATTGGATACACGCTGTGGGTCAGTAACATTGGATAGATGCTGTGGGTCAATAACATTGGATACACGCTATTGGTCAGTGACATTGGATACACGCTGTGGGTCAGTAACATTGGATACACGCTGTGAGTCAGTAACATTGGATACACGTTGCTGGTCAGTGACATTGGATACACACTATGTGTCAGTAACATTGGGTACCCGCTTTGGATCAGTGACATTGGATACACACTGGGTCAGTGACATTGGATACACACTGTGGGTCAGTGACATTGGATACACGCTGTGGGTCAGTAACATTGGATACACGCTGTGGATCAGCGACATTGGATATACGCTGTTGTTCAGTAACATAACGCTGTGGATCAGTAACATTGGGTACACGCTGTGGATCAGTAACATTGGGTACACGCTGTGGATCAGTAACATTGGGTACACGCTGTGGGCCAGTAACATTGGGTACACGCTGTGGGTCAGTGACATTGGATACACACTGTGGGTCAGTGACATTGGATACATGCTGTGGGTCAGTAACATTGGATACACGCTGTGGGTCAGTAACATTGGATACACACTGTGGGTCAGTGACACTGGATACCCGCTGTGGGTCAGGGACATTGGATACACACTGTGGGTCAGTGACATTGGATGCACGCTGTGGGTCAGCGACATTGGGCCTGTCACCGGCTATACGTTATAGGCCGGCCAGTAACATCGGCTGTACTGTATGAGCCGGTAATATTGCTTACATGCTATCGGCTGGTAACATCGGTTACATACATTATGGCTGGTAACTTAAGCTATACACTATGGGCCGGTGAAATGGGCTACACGCTATGCCCGAATATGGGCCGGTAACATCAGTTGACCACTAAAGGCCAGTAATGTCGGGTACCAAGTATGGACCGTTAACATAGGCTACACACGCAGGGCCGTCCACAGCGACTACACGTTAGCATCAGCTACACGCTATGGGTCGTCCGTCAGCAGCAGATAACTTTCATCAACGCTGGCTTCCAAAGATGGAACCATCTCCCCGGACAGGAGGTCGCTGCTTCAGAAAGCCCAACGGCTGTCTCCTGACAAGTCGTCGTCTTCTTGTGGGACCCGCGGGCAAAGCATGCAAACATTATCTTAATTACCTGAGACAGTCGATATTGAGTCAGCCTTTCAGATTTCGTCCACCTCCCGGTCTCATGCGTAGACGCGTAACCAACGGCCGATATCCGTGACGTCATTACGTCTCGCTTTCGCCGCGGGAAATGGAAATCGAAAAACCACTTCCGTGAAATAGTGGCTGCTAATTTTTCCAGAATGTCAAGTGATCTTAGTTACTGTTTGTTTTGTCTGTTTTTTAAACATTTCATCGGCCAATCTTACGCTATAGTGCTTACATTTTTCCGGGCGTTAACAAATATCATGGTTACGTTTATGTACATGCGGAAGTCAGTCGTTTAGTTGTCATCAGTTACCATTAAGCACGTTGACGCTTCCCGCCGAACGTTATATTACATACATATTTATTATGTTTTGTATCGGACACTGAGCAAAAGGAGATATATAAATTGTCATCAGAGTTATGAGGCTAACAGGATTTTGAGATATGTTGTGGTAGCAACGCCTCAGTCTATTTATCTCAGGTAAGTTAAATAACAGTCCATGGTATGTATATTATAAACGCTTTACGTTTTGCCGCACATCGATGATTTATTTTATTTATTCCGCATGAGCAGATATTAGTTTACGCTCAGATAAATGTAAGCGCGACGAATCAATGTTTTCTTAGCTGTTGTTTTGTTCACGTAGGTCTATTTTTAATGACATCATCTCTCTAAGCTAGACAACAACATTCCTTTATCGCCAGTTTATGTTTGTTTAGTATGTTTTGAAACAGTTTAAAAGGGTTGCAAAGAACATTTTCATTTTCCTGCAGCGAGTACCAGGGTTCGACAATTCTGCTTCTGAAATAATGTTCTCTTAGCATTGTGTTCGCTTTTCTAAGTGCCGTCTGGCTGTACCCAATGAAACATACATGTGGGTGTGTGTTTTGAGTAACCTGAAATTTCCAAAATAAAAGTATAACGAAAGTTATTGTGTAATTACACAATAACTTTCATTATACTTTTTTGGGAAATTTCAATTACTCAAAACACACACGCACACACGCGCACGTACGCACGTACGCACGCACACACACGCACGCACGCACGCGCGCGCGTATATATTGGTAGTTTTATGTGATTATTATTTGTTTCTGCCAGGTTGACGTTGTCATTAGACCAGGGTTGGTCACACTCTCCTGGTTTTCCTTGAATCTCACGAGGTTCTTTGGCGAATTCAGAGAGGCACTCACTCGACTCACGAGACTTGTTAACAGGGTAAACTATAATATATTGCCTTTGAATATAAAAGAATTCCATTGATATTTTACATTCTCTTAACTAGGTTGGACTTGTTTTAATTATTACTACTTCACATTAAAAATTAAACAAATTGGTCAGGAGACAGCCTTAATTGGCTCCGCTGTCACCCTAGAATTATATGATATGTTGTTGATTCCTAAGAATGTTTATATAGTATGTAATTATACAATTCCAAATAAAGATTGATTGATTGATTGATTGTTTGTTTGGTTGGTTGATTGATTGATTGATTGGTTGGTTGATTGATTGATTGATTGATTGTTTGATTGATTGATTGATTGATTGATTGATTGATTGATTGATTGATTGATTGATTCCAGCATGATATTACAAATATTGTGATGTGATTGTATTGTTAATACGTTTGTTATCTGTTTCCAGATTAATGACATGATTGAACAACAGGTGCACATGCATTTGGATGAGATTGCCAACACACAGCTGTGTGAAGTACCAGAAGGGGAACCATGGGATATAGACGTATTCCTTGAGAATACCAAAGTATGTGTCCAGTCGTTTTAACTTAAAGCTGCCCAATCCATTCGTTTGCCCATCGCCAAACCGGTTCCTTTATGACCAGATGTGTTATGTGTTAATAGTTCAGTTACATTTTTAAATGCCTAGTTGCCTTTTTTAATCGTAAAAAAGAATCGTCGTTACACCGGGTATAACTGGCGAAACAATCAGCAGCTGTCGACGTCCTGCGCTTTTTGGGTCAAGTGCCTACTAATGCACAATAACAAATCGCACATGCTTTTGCGCGTTATGACGAAGATTTCCATGGCAAAGTGCTTCTTCTGTGAAGGTATATATTATCGCAGTTAGCAACATGAGCGAGTAGTCGTGGGCTAATTAAGAGAACGAGAAGTCTGACAAGCCAGTTTGACTGTCACCGTCGCTCGGCACCACTCGGTCTCAGCCAGACACAGCCTGTATTGATATGTGCCGGTATTGCATTTTATTACGCAGAATCTTGGTAATAATCTATAGAGAATAGATGACGTGAGGGGTGGAACGATAAATAACATTGGCATGGGGGACTTTGGCAGTAGGGTCTTGTTGGTCGTGCAAGAAGCATAGTACTTTTATGGGAGCATCCGTTATCTCGTGCAACCGAACGTCAAACGGATAATTATATTCATTTTCACAATTATTAAAACAGTGTTTTATGACTCACATTTTAGTACTATTACTGAATGTTATTGATTTGCATTATATTTTAAGCAAAATAATTTAGATTGTTATATGACAACCATGATGGGAACAAAAGTCAATATTTAGGTGATATGGGTTAATAACAAGTAACAACTTCCAACAATAATTATATTTTTAACGTCAGTAGTTTACCAGAAAAAATTGAACAATTAGCCATAGAAAGTCTATGCAGTATGCCATCTTAGAAACAGAATGACGTAGCGTAGTCGATGTGGTCGGCATGAACTGTGCATATTACCTTTAACTTTCAGACCTAACCATGAAAACGACCACCAACAGTCGCCAAACGTCTCCACACATATCTTACATACATAATATATGTTTAAAAAAAACCACTTGTCTTCCTCTAGGGAAGACAAGTCGCAAAAGAAACGCGCAAATCTCGATGGACGGCAACTGGACATATTCGGCTACCCTCAGCTCCGTTGCTACTGTGAACTCGCTGTTATAACTTAGCTTTACACAAAGCACCGCGCGAATATTTATAAACTTTAGTTACTGCATTCGCACACGTGAAATAGTTTAATTAATTATAAATAATATAATAATTAATCATTATTATCACTATGACCTGCAGAAAATTATAAGTTTTATTATAATACAATAATACTATTTTATTTCATATAGCGCCACATCCATAATTATTTGTGGCGCTTCACAACATACTGCTATTAACAAAATATGCAATAAGAAGAATACCACCCATAAGTAATATTTTAAGATAAATAATACAAATTCGTGTGTGTGTGTGTGTGTGTGTGTGTGTGTGTGTGTGCGTGCGTGCGTGCGTGCGTGCGTGCGTGCGTGCGTGCGTGCGTGCGTGCGTGCGTGCGTGCGTGCGTGCGTGCGTGCGTGCGTGCGTATGTGTGTCATTCATTTGTCACTATAGTTGTTATGGAATTTGTATGACTAATAGGTCATTTTAGTTAATTGTGTAGACAAATTTATTGTTATTATGTATTTTAAAATATTTCCTGTGGGTAGTATTCTTCTTCTTATATATATTTGTAACTGCAGTAGGTTGTGAAACGCCCCAAACAATTATGGATGTGGCGCTATATGAAATAAACTGTTATTATGATTATTATATATTATAATAAAACTTATAATATTCTACATATCATAGTAATAATAATTAATGGTCAACGTTATGCTTGTCCTTGTCTGCTTGAGTCGGCTCGAACTGATAAGCCTCAACTACTGCGTCGGCATGTACACTAAATTGGGGTAAAATGTCACTGTCCGAATCGGATACTTCGCTGTCACCATCAGTATCAATTTCATTTGATAAACCACTGTGGAAACTCCCAGATTCGACGATGGTTTCATAAGACTCCGCGTCATCCATCTCTGTGTTTTTGTCCATTTTTATGGGATATGCAGCGGGAGCGCGCGGCTGTGATCCCGCATATACGTCACAGGTCAAAGTTTACCCGAAGATATTTCGAGCGCATCTGAACTGCATAGCTGGTTCGGCTTAAACTTTAATTTGATTTAAGTGTTAAGTAGTCAGATTAAGTGGGTAGGGTTATCAGTTGTACGTGTATACTACTATTACTAGTCATTTAACAAAAAAGAACAATAGTACATGGTTTGTTTGAAACGCAGACCTGCAGTTGAAATACACCCCAAAAGACTGGACATTGATTAAAATATTTTCCTAGTCAGCAATATGAGCGAACATTGTTTAATGTCTCACTTATCCAGTAAACACCCCATGTATTGATTAAAACCCTCCCCACCCATACGTACTTCATGGATGTTCCCTAATTCATAGATACTTATTCACCACAGGAGAACTGTGACAGATGCAGCGTCAGACTGCAGCATTTGAACACTAAAGTTGAAGAAGCTATCAAAGAAATTCTAGGCATGATATCCGAACAAATCCTTGCTGGATCAGAAAAACATTATGGTAATTCTTGTTTGTTTTATAATGTGTGTGTGCGTGCGTGCATGCGTGCGTGTGTGCGTGTGTGCGTGTGTGCGTGTGTGCGTATGTGCGTGCGTGTGCGTGCGTGCGTGCGTGCGTGCGTGTGTGTGTGTGTGTGTGTGTGTGTGTTTGTGTGAGGGGCTATCGGCGCTGTGTATCAATCACCTCGTATTTCTCGGTCCCATCTCTTTTTTTCGCTTAGGCTCAACATATTGAAGATAGAAGTATTTTGCTATTTTACAACTTTAACCAATTGCTAGCTCATATTGCTCATCGGTATTTAATAATAACACAAGTTTTATTAGCAACTCAACTGAGTTGGATTGACATTACAATAGGTTACAATTAACTCATCAAAACATCATACAAATACAATATAAATACATTTGATACCGCAAATCATACCATATTAATAGCCTTTTTACTGACAGTTGTATAAAGCCCACGGTATAAAGGAGTTACGGAATCTATTCGTTCTAGTAACTGGTAACGGGTACACATTTTGTTGTCTAACATTATATTTGATATGTCTTTTGTCAGGCAGCAGATAATTTAATCTGTGTGTGCCGACTTTAATTTTATCAAAATATTTTTGACAAATGCTGTCCCGTCTTACATTCAACGTATCCAGGTTAACACGTCTAAGTATTTCCGCGTAACCCAATCCAGGAAAAATACATTTTAGTGCCCTTTTTTGTATAACTTCAATATTGTCAGACAAATATTGGGGCAAGTTAGTGTGCCATACAGGACATGCATATTCTAGAACTGGTCTCACCACACTAACATATACACTGACCAGATCTTTCTGGGTAATCCCTGCACGCTTTAACTGATATAACATGTACAAGCGTTTACCAGCCTTTTTCACAATATTATCCACGTGTTTGTTCCATGTCAGATCCTGAGAAATGGTCACACCTAATAGTTTGGCATGGCAAACTTGTGCTATATCCCTCCCATCAATCTTTATATTCGGGATAGTGCTTCTGAAATTGCCATCTTGTGCAAAACTAATGATTATTTCTTTTGATTTTTCCGAATTAATTTTCATGTCATTCTGTTCTGTCCATCTAGCAGCAATATCAACCGACTCTTGCATAACAGATACCTCATTTCTGTCGCATATTTCAAATAACGTACTGTCGTCTACATACTTATATAATGGAACAGTCGTTCTTAAATCATTTATATAAACAAGGAAACATTTAGGTCCAGACAATGTCCCTTGCGGTACTCCCCCATTGGGATGACCAGAATGGGAATATTCATTTCCTATTTTTACTCGTTGAGTTCTGTCTAATAGAAATGTTGCCATCCATCTTAAAATATGTGCGGGCAACCCATACGACTGTAGCTTATCTAGCAACAAATGATGATTAATAAGATCAAACGCTTTGCTAAAGTCTAGCATTACAACTCTGACATAAGAATTCAATTTATCTGTCGCCTTATACCACATATGAACCAGTTCGACAAGAACGTCTGTTGTGGACGTTCCGCTAATTCCCCCAAATTGCTTAGCATCAATTTCACCTTCAATTGTTTCATCCACCCATTTCATTATTATTGATTCAAACACCTTGGCAGCTATTGGAGTTAGTGAAATTGGTCTAATGTCTTTTTCAATCGACACAGGGGGGCTTGTTTTTGGCAACGGTATTACATTGGCCATTTTCCATTCCATAGGGAGTACACCTTCTCTTAATGAATTGTTAAAAATAGCAGTTAATGGAGGGGCGAGAACATTTGCATAATTTCTTAACACCCATGCAGGGATGTTGTCAGGCCCAGTAGCCTTGTTGGCTTTAACACTCTCCAAGGCTTTAAAGGTAGTACATACGCTTATCACATACTGATCCGGCAGTTCCTCGTTAACGTCGAACACCTTGTGACTCTTATTTAACCGAGGCAAATGGTCACTCACAGACACAAAAAAATCATTCATTGTATTGGCCATATTGCCTCTTCTGTTGCAAAAACGTTTGCAACTGGGCTAGTCACTAGTAGCTGAGACTTGTAATTTCTTTTTCAAAATGATGCTTTTGAGTATATCATGAAATTCATGTTCAAAATTGCGTATCAAACTTTGTAACTAGATCGTCACGTTTTACGCATTCTATGTCACTTATAAAGTCTCTGCATTGGCTTCCAGCCCGATACTGAATAATCTTTAAGATATGTACTATTAAGAGGCCATCGTATTTATATCCATTGCTTTGTATTGTAAGAAATCCTGTGCAGCTTCGATCATCTAGTTCTGATTTATTTTTTGCCCATACGGTCGATACCAATACTGGGACTAGGAGTTTGTTTTTGATACTAGGACCCTCTGCAGTTGCTTCTTCTAGTGTTTGATTCAATTGAAAATATTGTAAAAATATTGTCATCACTTAAAACATACCATTACTTCTTGCCTATTTACCATAACTCCCTTGCGTAGCAATATTTTGACAACTGGAATTGATAACTCTCAGATCGATTCAGCTTGGATTTAGGGCGCAATAGAAGTCTAGTATTCTTAATGTTATATCGGGATTAGTGTAATTAATCCTTGTGTAACCTGACATCATTACAAACAGCTCTCTTGCTACTTGTATAGCAGGAGAGCTTGAACTTGAAGAGTAGGCAATGTGTTGATAAACAGGTATTGCCCTTGTGTTGTGATTTTAATACCAATCACCTCGTATTTCTCGGACCTTTTTTACGATTGACAGTTTCAGCTATCCAACACCCTATTAGTGCGTCCAGTTTCAACACAACGCATGTTGAGCTCGAATTGGCACGTGACGCTACCCTGCCAAATGTGCCTTTGCGTGAGGATGTGTGGCTTAACTTGGAATGCGAGGAACTGTACATGCACTATAGTCACAAATGCTTTGAAGCTCTTCTCAAAGCCACGAAGTCATCTCTGGAAATATTGCGCAAGAGATGTTTGCTGAACAGGTGCGTCGTTAATTGTAATCTCTATACAGGGTACAAATATGAAAATATTTATGCATTATATTTTAGCATTACTGTTTGCATTTTCGCGTTGCAGACGCGAATAATTAAATCATATATGTGTCGCTTATGCCATTCCATATCATGACCGCTATGGTGAGTAAACAAGTGAGTGAATAAAAGTATAAATAAATATTCGGCAACTAAATAAGTAAATGATTAAAATTATCATTATCAAATTAAAAAACAATTAGTATTATGTTCAAAACTTTGTTAAATACACAGTAGTCCCCCTCTTATAAGTGTGTGTGTGTGTGTGTGTGTGTGTGTGTGTGTGTGTGTGTGTGTGTGTGTGTGTGTGTGTGTGTGTGTGTGTGTGTGTGTGTGTGTGTGTGTGTGTGTGTGTGTGTGTGTGTGTGTGTGTGTGTGTGTGTGTGTGTGTGTGTGTGTGTGTGTGTGTGTGTGTGTGTGTGTGTGTGTGTGTGTGTGTGTGTGTGTGTGTGTGTGTGTGTGTGTGTGTGTGTGTGTGTGTGTGTGTGTGTGTGTGTGTGTGTGTGTGTGTGTGTGTGTGTGTGTGTGTGTGTGTGTGTGTGTGTGTGTGTGTGTGTGTGTGTGTGTGTGTGTGTGTGTGTTGTGTGTGTATGTGTGTGTGTTTTCTGAGGCGGGATTGATACGTATTTCCCTATATCTCACAATAATATGACATATATGAATAAACAAGTGACTGATATAAAGTTTGTAATGCTTAACAATCGAGAACATGCATTGTCTTATAAAAAAATTGCGATGTTTTTTGATAGTTTTGATTCAACCATTATTTATTTGCCTTTTCATCAATGATGACACAGAAGATGTTGTATGTGACACGTGCTCAATGTTTGTTTGTGCTTTATTTTGTTCACATTAAGCGATAATGTTTTCACCCTGAAACGTAGGCCTACCAATATTACTAGCCAAGTAAAAATGCTAGTTTCATCTGAAAATAGAATAATATGAAGTAATTTTGACATTTCACACATGTCATCTATGCACAAAATAAATAGTAATAGGCCGAATATTGATCCTTGCGCGACTCCACACTTGATTTCCTTTAATTCCGAATAGCTGTTGTTATAGCATACATACTGTCTGCGGTCGGTTAAACAGTTTTTTGTCCAGTCCAGTCCAGGGCCAAACCCCGTATTCCATAGTATTGCAATTTACTTAACAGCATATTGTGGTCAACGGTGTCAAACGCTTTCTTTGGATCAATAAGCCAGTCGTGCTCTTGAATTGATCCATTGCGGAAGTAACCTTTTCGACAAGTTCTGTTAATGCTACTGAAGTTGAACTTTATGTAGTTCCTACACGCTTTTTGTGATTGCATTGCTTTTCAGCAGGCGTGCATCTCTTGGCTATCCAGGGGCTGTTGATGAAGAAGATACAAGAGACAAAGCGATGAAGCATGGCTTCTTTAGGGCATTCATGGTCCTTGCCATTCCAAACATTGTGAGTACTATACAATATAATATTTATAAATTCATTTAATTGTCATCACATGCATCACACCCTGGATGTTAAACGTACATGCTTTTCAACTATGTGTGTAATAATAATATCTTATTACAGAGTTATAATTAAAAAATATGCTCAAAGTGTTTTTATGCTGTTCAGGAAATGCAGCCTACCTTGGATGATATACAATCGGCCCTAAACAAAGCTGTGCAGATGATCTTGGCAGTAAACAAGTCAGTGAAGCACTGGAGTCAAACACGGACGGATCAAACCCTTTCACTTTCAGCAAATCCTCCAAAGAATTTTGTTGCTTCAGGTATGGTGTAATAATTAGTTACAAATATTAAACTTAATGTACGTGACACGTCTACATTTATGCATTTGTATGCGGACGGGCGGGCGCGGGCGGGCGGGCGGGCGGGCGGGCGGGCGGGCGGGCGGGCGGGCGGGCGGGCGGGCGGGCGGGCGGGCGGGCGGGCCGGCCGGCCGACCGACCGACCGACCGACCGACCGACCGACCGACCGACCGACCGACCGACCGACCGACCGACCGACCGACCGACCGACCGACCGACCGACCGACTGACTGATTGATTGATCCCCACATCATTTACAACAGTCATACAACAAGTGATGATATATTTTCAAAGGATAAGTTAAAAAGGATGACAATAAATAAATAAATAAATAAAATACAAAGAAGTAACATTTGTAAAATTAAAATAACAAATTTATAATGTACATGAAACAGATAAAAACGCTGTGCATTCGAAAAGGTAGTTTAGTTCTCATATATTTGTGGAGGGTTCTCTTGAAGGTAGAGCGGCTGTTTTCAAGTGGTAATTCCATAATGTCAAGCCAGACACGATGAAACTGCGTTAATAGTAGGCAGTTTTGGTTTTGGGTAGTTTCGGCTGGGAGATATTTCGTAGGGCGCAGTGGCCGAGTGGTTAGATTGCCGGATTCCCAACTAGAAGGACCGGGGTTCGAATCCCGGTGCCGGCAAGTTGGTGATTCGATACTGATACAGCCACCATGTCGAAACTTCGTTCACCCTATATAGCCTGCCATTCCACCCCCACTGGCCAGCGTGGACCAACATCATCATCATCATCATCATCATCCACATCATGCCGTCGGTCGCGATGCGACAAAGACTGCTTCCATCACTTGATAATGCTCTCCATTTATCTCTCTGCTGTGAGAGTGATGTCCATGTATCGGTCTTTATGTCTCTCAGCTTCAGGTTTCTCTTAATGGTATCCTTGAACCGGAGACGAGGGCGCCCTCTCTTTCTGTGACCAGAAGCTGCTAGCAAAAAGTGTTGAGGTGCCGCTGGCTTTTGCAAGTTACTAGCGGCACTCTCTCGGGGAACAAATAGAGGCCTCACAACGGCAAGAACATGTCAAGACAGGTGCAAACTATGTGTCCCTGCAGTGGCTTGTTTAGAGATGTTGGGAGTTCCATACATCAACCGCCCTTGATGCTGCCACAGTGACATGGTTTTCTGGTTAGGGTTTGCTCCCTTAGTCTTCGGTTCTGTCAAGAACCTGTACCACAAGGCAGTGGTTTACAACTCTGCAGGGCAGGGGCATCAAACTCCCTGAGGTATTGCAATACCTGAGGTACTGTAATACCTGCATACCTCATAGACCAACAACACCAGCATGAAAAGCACAACAAAACCATAGCCAGCGGCACCGAAAGAGTCTACGACTAAGGATGCGGATCTGGTAAATTAGGAGGGGGTGCTAAGAATCTCTGGGTTAAAAATAGGGTAAATAGACTAAAGAGAGCGACATACAGCGTCAGACCTATACTAAGAGATGAACTCATACAAGAATTGTAAGAAGAACTCGGGGAAGCCAGGTTGGTATGGGGTGCAATCGGGAAGAAGTGAGACGACGAGAGAAATGTTTCACAACCAGGAAATGGATAAACCATATAGTGAGAGTATACAGCATCATCTCCAGAGTAGCAGAAGTTATTCTAAAGATGGTGCAAGTATATGCACCAACAAAATCACACTCAGACGAAGACATAAAAATACAACGACGTTTATGACACGTTAAGGAAATCAAACCACTACACTACAGTAATGGGAGACCTCAATGCACAAATAGGGAAACGAACAAACCACATGGAAACGCCAACGGGCAAATTTAGAAACGAAAGAGGCGACATAGAACGGGCAACGTCAAGAACGTTCAAAATCATGAATACCATATTTCAGAAGAAAGCAGGGAGGAGATGGACATGGAAAAGCCAAAATGGTGTAGCGCAGACCGAAAATGTCTACATCCAAAAAAATAGGCCAGATATCGTCACAGACGTAACAGTTATTAACCAAGTCAATATTGGAAGTAACCACAGAATGGTTATGAGCAACATCAAAGCTGGACGTAGAGGTGGAAAGGAACCAATTTATGACAAAGAGGTCATTAAGAATAGATACGGCACAAATAGGAACGAGGAAGATCGCATTCCAACTCGAATTGTGAAAACGTTTCGAGACACTACAAGAAATAGACGACATCGACACCATGAGCGAAACCATTACAGACATGATCCAACAAATCACGTCAAGAGTAGCTAAGGCAATCAGCAAGCGACTGGAATCGAGGATATCGTCACCAACACGAGGCCTGATGACGAAATGACGAGAAATGGTGGAAAACGACGACGATAACCAACGAATATTGTACGCAGAAATATGTAAGACAATCGGAAAGAAAGCAAAAGAGGATATCAGGAAATACACCCATTTAAGAGACCATATGAGAGACGACCATGGCATCAAAGAGCCTGAGGAAGGCAAGAAGAACGCAGAAGCAAGAAGAATGCAGACTGATCACACTCCTAGATAAGCAGGGTGGTGAAATCCATTATCAAAATAAGATCATAGAAAGAATAGAGGAATTCTACGCCGAGCTATGTGACAGTGAACAGAATACCATAATCCACACTAACCCAAAAGAGGTACCAGAGACAACATCGTGCGAGGTGGATGCAGCACTGCGAGATATGAGGAATGGGACAGCAACAAGCAACGGCCATATAAACATCGATATATTGAAAGCAGGAGAAGATACCATCTCGAATACACTTGGTAAACTGTGCACTAAATGCTTATCAGAAAGACAAATACCCACAGCGTGTGGAAGAACGCCAAGATGGTGATAATCTTCAAGAAGGGAAATAAGATAAACCTGAAGATATGTCTACGAAAAGTTTAGAGAAGACACTCGACGAAAATCAGCCACGAGAGCAAGCTGGATTCAGGAGCCGATATTCAACGACAGACCACATCCACGTCGTAAACCAACTGAAGAAGTGCAGAAAATGTAATATCCCACTCTGAGAGAGTAACATTATTTAATTACTATTATACACACCATAGCTGTCGTCATATGGAATGGCACGAGCGAGACAGATATGATTTAGATGATCACGTCTGCAACGCGAAAATGCAAATAATGCAAGTGGATGTGAAATGGATGATGCTGCTGCACGCAAACGTCTGCCAGGCATCTGTATATATATATGTGTGTGTGTGTGTGTGTGTGTGTGTGTGTGTGTGTGTGTGCGTGCGTGCGTGCGTGCGTGCGTGCGTGCGTGCGTGCGTGCGTGCGTGCGTGCGTGTGTGTGTGTGTGTGTGTGTATATATACAACGCAAGTATATGCTTGCAATGATAATATTATATTTGTTTTTGAACTCTCTGGAATATACCTTTTAGTGTTAGATCAGTTGAAATTATTGCGCAATTCCGGTGCCATTTAAAAACGTAGCCGTATTACCTTGCCTATCCACCATTGCTCCCTGGTGTATCACCATATGTTGGCTACTACTATTACATGTATTGCTGCTACTGCTGCTGCTGCTTCTGAACTGACCACTCCATATATATATATATATATATATATATATAACGCAGGCATGCGATATATATTATACATACACACACACACACATATATATATATACACACACACATACACACACATTATATATGCTGTGTTACTTGTACTTATAAGTTTGTCTAGATTAAATAGTTTGTACTACTACTAGTCTATATGTGTGGTAACACCACAAGTGCACATACGTACATGTGGATTTTATGTGTGTGTGGACCTTGTTTGAAAATAAACTGTATTATTATGTTTACCAACCCTCACAGATGTTGTCCGTATTGAAAAAAAATATATAATATGATTCATGGCATGTCGAGTTGGTACGCAATACCAATGATATTCTGGATAACATTCGGACTTTGCAAGCGTTATTTATTTCATTTATGTCATTCTCTGTTGTCATTGCTGTGATCAGTTGTTATTGTATAGCATCTGTTTACTTCTTTACAATTGCGTATTCTGTTATCAGGTATCGCCACAGACGCATTAGCTAATACTCATTTCAAGGCAATCCATGACCACAAGGATGTGACAAAGACCGTAATGATGCTGACATCGTCTATCAAATTCTACCGTCACGCCATAAATGCGCATTTGGTTCAGCATACGACGTACGCGTTCCTATGGGAGGATGATCGTGATGCAATTATAAAGGTGATTATTAATCATTCATAGCTTACGTTTAATCCTTATGAAAACTAACAGTTGCATTTTAAAGACTAATGTAACTAAAATTTTCCAAACATTGGTGTTTTTTTCTCCAAATAACTGTTTGAAACACAAATTGAATCAGGCCTTTTTTTCCTAGAAATCAATAAATGACCAAACAAGTAAACTTCACAAGGTGTCTTTAGTCACACGTTATGCTGCAAGTATACAACTCATACGTACTTCCAGCAATAACATTCCGGCGCGGAAACATGGAGACTCACCAACCAAACAGTGTGCAAACTAGCAAAAATTATCCAACGAAATGTTTTAGAGAAACAAACACGTGTGTAAGAGAGAAGCCAAAAGTCATATACGTGATTCAATCAATCAGAATAAGGTAGTGGCCCTGACAATGGCTCATAAGTAGAATACGAGATAACCAATGTACTGGGTGAATTTTTAAACAAGGGAATAATAATAATATATTTTATTTCACGTAGCATCGCATCCAATCATAAATTGTTCGTGGCGCTTTACAGCATGTCAAAGCCTAAAAATATAAGATAATTTAAAAAGCATTAAAATCCGTTGTAATATAAATATATACCAGTAGAATACACATAAATACAGTATTGAAATAAATGTAAATAATATTCTTTGATAAATAAAATCTAGGTAGAAATAAGACGCACTCATTCAGGTAAAGTAATCTTATTAGGTATAATAAATATATAAATAGGTTAACATGAAACATTAATAGAGTTAATGCAGAAATTAAACTATTCCACGCAAAAAGATAGTTGAAAGAAACGCGTATTTAGGCGTTCCTTGAAAGTAGCTAGGCAGCCAGATGTTTTAGTGTCACGAGGCAAAGCATTACTCAAGAACTGATCTAGAGGAACACTGACGAGACGATGGAGATACGAATCAGACGAATACTGGCAGGGCACCACTTGACAGCGGATATCGTTAAACTCAACTGGCAAAATAGTTGAGTTTATGATTATTAATCCGTCCTGGAGATAACAATGCTCGAGTGGGAACCGAAACAGAATGTCTGACAGTATAGGTGCATTTGGTATTGCGGAAATACACGGCAATTATTCTGCTATGCAATGACGGAATGTATTCTCTTTCAGGTATTTCTTGACAAAGATCCGACTTTGTCCGACTTCAGAGAGGTGCTTACGGATTTTGACGAATTGATTGTTGAAATAGAACATTTAGCAGAGTCTGTTAAAGTTGGTGCCATTGTGCTGTCCACAGGTAAGCAACTTGTATCATATTCATCGGTATTTATCTCAATCTACCACCAAACGATCATTGATACTATCCTTGTGATTTACAATACACGTTTGCGCAAATAACATAATGTTTTTTTACGGATATTATTAAATTCATGAACGTCCACCTATTTTAACAAGAACTTCCAGTTCTACGAGGTTTGTGATGCGCTGGCCTATGTGGTTTTTTCACCGATATCTGCTTCTGAGGTATGTGCACTGGCTTCCTGTCCGATACTATAACAATTTAAAGATATGTACCATTGCCTGCTTGGCAGTTTCATGTAGATAACCAGCCTATATACTCTGTGTTTGTTCGAATAAGAAAATCAATCAAGCCTCAATTATAATATATTATAGTTGTGATTTATATTTTTACAAGCGATAATACCAATTGTGGAGAAACAAAAGTTGTTTTCTATTCCTGTGCCGATCCCGAACATCTTTGGAATGTTCTTCATCTCAATGTTAAATCAACTGAAAATACTACATTAATATGCCGCAATTATACATGTAAATATAACGACTTTAGCTCCTTGGTTTTCTCATCCATCTATTAACATCTTTAATACTGCTTGTCGATATTGCGATATACCGACACTATTGTTTTGATTTGTTTTAATGCACCCCTGAGTTTGACTGCTGACAAATTGGGCGCAAAATATATACTGATGTTCAATGATGATCGGTTCAGTACGACAACACCGTGTAGCTCACCAGTCGACCTATTTCTGCTGAGTTGTGAACTGTATGGATAGTAGCCACAGAACGTTTTTCTACAATTTACCTATATATCGGATTTGCTGTATGTGCATCTATGCTGTATATGCATCTATGCATTTGTCAACTCTGTCGGATTTGATGTATATGCATCTATACATTTGTCAACTCTGAAATGTTGAAATATAAATGATGACTTCTGAGTTTTTCGAGTTCTGAAAACTATGTTTATGTATATTTAATATATTATTATAGAGAAGCTAAAATTGGGTTTGACGGAAGAGGTCAAGGCATGGAAACGCCTCTATGCGAAACAGTTAAATGCTGTTTACAAATCCAGGATGGGTGATATCATCCAGTTCACAGCGGACACTTTCGTGAAGCTCAATAGGAATCTAAATGATTTAGAAGATGTGCGACAAGTGATGTCTGCCATGGCAACTTTAAGGCAAATGCAAATCGACATTGACATGACCATTGGGCCCATTGAGGTATATGGATGCCTGTCTATACATATGTATACCTGTATGCCCTAATATAAGTTATGTTCGTCAGCTATGCACATACGGAGGTTGATATTTTGTCGGCATGCTAGAAAATAATGACACGTAAACGTTGTCACTTCGTGTAAACATCAATATTGAATAGTGTATTAATGTACATATAATTCAGTTAACAATAATATATTACGTTATTGCAATAATTCAAGGTAATAGCAATTGATTGGTTTATAGATAATTCTGAATACAGTGTATTTGAGTTATTTTCAAAATTAAGCTAATTCGCTAATTCCTCGTTATTTCAGAGACGTTTTCGTTTGGTCACTGTATCCATTACCACTATACTTTCGCTCGTTTGTCTTTCTGTTACGCTGTATCGTGTATTTGACCTATAGATTATACGTAACACAAGGTTTGTTTGAAGTTTTTTTTGTAATTCATAACAAAAGTATATAATGTAATGGGGCCGAGGTTGTGCATACGAAAATAATTTTTGCGCACTCCTTTTCTCACTATAGCCTGAAGGTAAACGTAACACTAACATTGAACAGACAAAAAACTGTTTGCATTAGCGTAAATCATGTACATTCTGTGTACCTAGTGTGTAGCTCAAATTCGCCGAGTTGTCATTGTTTTTGTCCATATAGTGGTTATATTTAACTTAAAGTTACTTTCTCCCCAGGAAGCGTATAGCTTATTTGCCGCATGTGACATCCAAATCTCAAAGGAAGAACTGGACACTGTGGATTCAATCAGATACTCTTTCGAGAAGCTGCTGCAAACATCAGTAAGTTAACTTTGTTTATTTTGGTAGTTGATGGTCATCTTTATAATCATTGATTTTGTCAGGGGATAATAGTTGGATATATAATTCAAACAAGTATCAATGTATTGCAAATGTAGTGTCCAAGTAGTTAATGTTGTAACACGTGGACACGCAATATTAGACAAAATATGGACGAATATGGAGGAGGTGTACACCCCGCCTGTTACTATTTCCGAACTGGGGTCATCGGACCATAACATGGTTTTGCTTAAACCTAAAGCGAAAAACTCAGTTGATACTGGATGCGTGACACGGTTAACCGTAAGGTGTATGGGGCCAAAAGAAAAAGCCACATTCAGTATGGCTTTATCAGCCATCAAATGGGAACCCCTATTTAGGCTTGATTCATGTGCAGATCAGTATTCATATTATCAAACGGTTATTTGCAACCTGATGGAAATATGCTTTCCTACTAAAATTGTTACGAGGCATACGGCTGATAAGCCATGGGTCACAGACTGGTTCAGAGACTTAGTTCGTAAAAGACAGCGAGCTCACATGAGTGGTGATTTGAATCAAGCAAAAATATTGCGTAATAAGGTCAACCGAGCCGCTTCGAAACTTAAGTATAATTTTTACCAAACACAAATTGCAGCAATGCATGAATCGGGATCCCACGATTGGTGGAAGCATATGAAAACAATAATGGGACTTAAAACAAATGGCAAATCATGCATGCAAGGTCTAGCTAACAAAACAACGGATGGTGATTGTGGCTTACTGGCCAATACAATGAATGATTTCTTTGTGTCTGTGAGTGACCATTTGCCTCGGTTAAATAAGAGTCACAAGGTGTTCGACGTTAACGAGGAACTGCCGGATCAGTATGTGATAAGCGTATGTACTACCTTTAAAGCCTTGGAGAGTGTTAAAGCCAACAAGGCTACTGGGCCTGACAACATCCCTGCATGGGTGTTAAGAAATTATGCAAATGTTCTCGCCCCTCCATTAACTGCTATTTTTAACAATTCATTAAGAGAAGGTGTACTCCCTATGGAATGGAAAATGGCCAATGTAATACCGTTGCCAAAAACAAGCCCCCTGTGTCGATTGAAAAAGACATTAGACCAATTTCACTAACTCCAATAGCTGCCAAGGTGTTTGAATCAATAATAATGAAATGGGTGGATGAAACAATTGAAGGTGAAATTGATGCTAAGCAATTTGGGGGAATTAGTGGAACGTCCACAACAGACGTTCTTGTCGAACTGGTTCATATGTGGTATAAGGCGACAGATAAATTGAATTCTTATGTCAGAGTTGTAATGCTAGACTTTAGCAAAGCGTTTGATCTTATTAATCATCATTTGTTGCTAGATAAGCTACAGTCGTATGGGTGGCCCGCACATATTTTAAGATGGATGGCAACATTTCTATTAGACAGAACTCAACGAGTAAAAATAGGAAATGAATATTCCCATTCTGGTCATCCCAATGGGGGAGTACCGCAAGGGACATTGTCTGGACCTAAATGTTTCCTTGTTTATATAAATGATTTAAGAACGACTGTTCCATTATATAAGTATGTAGACGACAGTACGTTATTTGAAATATGCGACAGAAATGATGTATCTGTTATACAAGAGTCGGTTGATATTGTTGCTAGATGGACAGAACAGAATGACATGAAAATTAATTCGGAAAAATCAAAAGAAATAATCATTAGTTTTGCACAAGATGGCAATTTCAGAAGCACTATCCCGAATATAAAGATTGATGGGAGGGATATAGCACAAGTTTGCCATGCCAAACTATTAGGTGTGACCATTTCTCAGGATCTGACATGGAACAAACACGTGGATAATATTGTGAAAAAGGCTGGTAAACGCTTGTACATGTTATATCAGTTAAAGCGTGCAGGGATTACCCAGAAAGATCTGGTCAGTGTATATGTTAGTGTGGTGAGACCAGTTCTAGAATATGCATGTCCTGTATGGCACACTAACTTGCCCCAATATTTGTCTGACAATATTGAAGTTATACAAAAAAGGGCACTAAAATGTATTTTTCCTGGATTGGGTTACGCGGAAATACTTAGACGTGTTAACCTGGATACGTTGAATGTAAGACGGGACAGCATTTGTCAAAAATATTTTGATAAAATTAAAGTCGGCACACACAGATTAAATTATCTGCTGCCTGACAAAAGACATATCAAATATAATGTTAGACAACAAAATGTGTACCCGTTACCAGTGACTAGAACGAATAGATT
Organism: Ridgeia piscesae; assembly: GCA_025642075.2. NCBI lineage: Eukaryota > Metazoa > Annelida > Polychaeta > Sabellida > Siboglinidae > Ridgeia > Ridgeia piscesae. The sequence continues at coordinate 662,468 of JAODUO010000050.1, forward strand.
CCGTAACTCCTTTATACCGTGGGCTTTATACAACTGTCAGTAAAAAGGCTATTAATATGGTATGATTTCCGGTATCAAATGTATTTCTATTGTATTTGTATGATGTTTTGATGAGTTAATTGTAACCTATTGTAATGTCAATCCAACTCAGTTGAGTTGCTAATAAAACTTGTGTTATTATTATTATTAAGTATACTGCCTGTAACTTCTATGCCATAATAGCACTACATTTCTTATAGTAGTGCATAGTATTATTTAATTTACTCTTGCATTATGATATGGTATTACTATCGAGACAATTTCATTAATTGTTTCAATACTGTGTGTTAATGCACGTTGGAAAAGTTACCTATTCTGCTTAGGGCTGGTAATAAAATTTCAAATACACTTAATCATATAGTAACCGAATTGCAAAGAACTGTGTAATAAATAACAAGGATGAAATAATAACACGAGTAAGCATGATGAAATCCGATTGCTTATGAAATATGTAGACAGACGCATCAAATAGGGAAGGCATCTGGCAACAGCATTTACTGTGCATCGTATTCAGGTGTCAGTCAATACCTTGTTTATATTAATTGTGGTTGTACAGTAGGTTTGAATTGTTTCAGATTTATTGGAAACTGCATTGTATACTCACGAAGGCTTCAATAATATTGGCGTAAGGAGGGATAAGTCTTTTGAGTGATATTGTTAAACAATTAATCGAGAGTGTGGTTTTCATTCCAGGGTCTAGTGCAAGAATCGCTTCTAGAGATGCAACCGCATTTCCGAGATAAACTTATGTCTGGTGTTACCCAGTTCAACAATGATGTAGACGATTATTTGGCTGACTATAATGAAGTAAGCATGTGTGAAATAGTTCAACAAACGATTAGTTGAAATAATTAATTGTTTACGTTTACCACGTGTTCCGTTGTTCATTCGTCAGACAGAATGGAACTACATCGCGACGAGACATAAATACATTCTGTAATATGCTGTTACTTATGTGAAGTTACGGCGCCTTAAACAGAGTGACAGAGTGGAACCACAGAACATGTATAATCCATTGCGTGTGCGAACTGCCATGCCATATACTACGAGAAACAAACCGTATATTGTGCAGCATGACATACTGTTAGAAAATGAGATACATAAAATACATCACAGATTACATAATTCAATATAATCGTATAGGATAGGAAATGTTCATCGATAGGGGAACATGATTGCAAAACAAGATGTATGTAATACCCAATATGGATAAGGAAAACCAAAAATAGCGTGCACTGGTTTGAGGACCATTATCAATTATCGCAAGTATAAAGAGCCAGCAAGGTCAGAGCCAGAGCGCCCATACAAATGCCAGAACTATGTATAATGAATACTGTGCCATAATGAAACAGTAGACAGTTTTAACACGTAACAAATGAATAAGTAAACACTACAACACTGTTTGTTTATATTATTTGTTTACAATACGGCATGTATGTGGCAGTATGCATGCATATATCATTATTATGCAGCCATGGTGTCCCATGGTTGGGCGAAGGCCTCGGCATGCTGCTTCCACATATGCCTATCTTGCGCTATCCTCTGTTAGATGATACCCTTCCAGTAGTCGTCTAGCTCGTCTCTCCATCATCTCGCCGGCTTCTCTATAGGCATTTTCCTTTCGTAGGGTTTCCAAGTGGTGATACGCAGTGTCCATCGGTTATCTCGTATAATGTTGACGTGCCCTCCCCAGGTCCACTTCCGTCTTCTGACTTGTTCAATCCCGTCTGTGACTTTTGTCTTTTCTCTTACCCAGGTGTTTATTTTGTTGTCCCTGTATGTGATGTTTAACATATTCCTTTCCATGTTTGTTTGTGCGGCTGCTAGCTTGTTCTTTGCTTGGGTGGTGAGTGCCCATGTTTCCGCGCCGTATGTCATTGCTGGAAGTACGCATGAGTTGTAGATTTGTCTCTTCAAGCATGTCCCAATATTACCTTTGAAAATGTCGCGGTGCTTGGCGAATGCTGTCCATCTGGCCGTGCTTCTTCTTTGAATCTCCTTGTCTTGTTTTTTGTCTCTGGTGTTGTATCTCTGCCCCATGTAGACGTAACTATCAACGTACGACATGTATTGGGGGTGTCGTTTTCCATCTTCGACCTGTTCATTTTCAGACCTTGATTTTCACTTTCATCAGCTAATTCCGGTAGCATTTGGTGTAGTTCATGTGGTGTAATAGCGAGTATGAGTATGTCGTCGGCGAAGCGAAGATGACTAAGATATTCGCCGTCTATCTTCAAGCCTATAGTTACTCGTCGGAATATGCTTTCGAGTGCTGCCGTAAATCGCTTGGGTGATATGGTATCTCCCTGCCGTACTCCTCTCCTGGTGGTGCTGTTGTTTCTTTCTTTGTGTAGGTGGATTGTGATCGAGCTATTAGTGTAACTTTTCTACAACAGTTCGATGTACACATCTTCTATCCCATGTGCAATCTTAGTAATTCTTGAGATTGCACTGAGTCGAAGGCTTTCTCGTAGTCGACGAATGCGATGCAGAGTGGGATGTCACATTCTCTGCACTTCTCCTTCAGTTGGTTTACGACGTGGATGTGGTTTGTCGTTGTGTATCGGCTTCTGAATTCAGCTTGCTCTCGTGGCTGATTTTCGTCGAGTGTCTTCTCTAGACTTTTTGTTAGTACTTTCGTGAATACTTTATAGATGTTTGATAGCAGACATATCGGTCTGGAATTCTTGAGGTCTTTCTTATTTCCCTTCTTGAAGATTATCACCATCTTAGCGTTCTTCCACGCCGTGGGTATTCGTCTTTCTGATAAGCATTTAGTGTACAGCTTAGCAAGTGTCTTCGAGATAGTAGCTTCCCCTGCTTCTCAATGTCTCGATGTGCACCATTCTTCATATCACCTAGTGCTTTTTCCATCTCCCATGATGTTAACGCTGGTACATCTTTTGGGTCAATGTAGATTATGGTACTCTGTTCACTGTCGTATAGCCCGGTGTAGAATTCTTCTATTCTTTCTACGATCCTGTCTTGATTTCTCTACACTGCTTGTCTAGGAATGTGATCAGTCTGTCTCGGCCTATCTTCTGCGTTCTTCGGACTTTCTCCTCTGGCTCTTTGATGTCACAACCGTTTCTCGTATGATCTCTTTGTTGTATTTCCTGATGTCCTCCCTTGCTTTCTTTTTGATGGTCTTGCATATTTATGCGTACTCTGCTCTTTATATATCGTCGCCGTTTTCCACAATCTCTCGTCGTTTCGTCATCAGGGCTCGTGTTGGTGACGATATCCTCGATTTCAGTGGCTTGTTGATTGCCGTAGCTACTTTTGATGCTCTTTGTTGGATCATGTCCGTGATGGTTTTGCTCATGGCGTCGATGTCGTCAAGTTTTTGTACTGCCTCCAATCGGTTTCTCAATTCGTGTTGGAATTCGATATTCTTTTATCACATTTGTGCGGCATCTACTCTTGGTCATACATTTTTTTCCGTTCCACCTCTACGTCCAATTTGATGTTGCTTATAATCAATCTGTGGTCACTTCCAATGTTGACTTGGTTGATGACTGTTACGTCTGTTGACAATGTCTGACCTGTTTGTCGTTATACCGTTTCGGCTTTTCCATGTCCATCTCCTCCTTGCTTTCTTCTGGAACATGGTATGCATGATTTTCAATTCGAGCCCAAATTTGCCCGTTTGATGTTGTTGGATACTTGCATTATCTTGAGTTTGTAGCGCTTTATTATGCACAAAAAGGGTTCTGCTACTCTGGTGCTGATGCTGTTTACCCTCAGTTTTATATTACCTTTCAGTTTCTTGTTTATGAGAAAACCTACACCTTCATCTTCTCATATCTCCGATCCAGATTACATCCCATACCAACGTGGTTTACCTAAATTCTTTGAGTTCTTGTATGTGTTCATTTATCTTTAGTCTACTTACCCTCTTTCGGCGGCTCCCCCGCACATAGTCCTAGCTGGTGTTGGTGATTGCCGACCTGCTACCGGATTCGAACCCCTGTCCCTTTAGTCGGGAGTCTGGCACTCTAACCATTCGGCCACCACGCCCTATATCATGTGTTTATGTATGTGTGTGTGTGTGTGTGTGTGTGTGTGTGTGTGTGTGTGTGTTGTGTGTGTGTGTGTGTTTGTTTGTTTGTTTGTGTATGTGTTGTGTATATATATATATATATATATATATATATATATATATATATATATATATATGCATATATACATACATACATGCATACATACATACATACTGTACATACATACATGTATACACATCCTGTTCTTTACTTAATTATCAGAAAGGACCAATGATTGAAGGAATCCCACCACAAGAAGCAAGTGACCGTCTGTCGGCATTCCAGGTGTTGTAGTTTGATTTGATTTCAACAGTGCATACATGTGTACATACATACATACATTATACATATATGCATGCATATATTGTGTGTGTATATATATATATATATATATATATATATATATATATATATATATATATATAAAACAAAGTCAGTGAAGTACATTATGGAACACCGTATAATCTGGGCAGTGCAGCCCTTCCAATATAATTATACATGATTTTATATTGATCAGAACCCAGATTTGCTATATATGATATATATATAGCAAATCTGGGTTCTGATCAATATAAAATCATGTATAATTATATTGGAAGGGCTGCACTGCCCAGATTATACGGTGTTCCATAATGTACTTCACTCGGACCTTTGTTTTCACTACCTACACTACACATATTTTTCCCATATTGCCTGCTAGCAGCAATCAACATCTTATGAATTAGAAGATCGTATAATGAATGTACCTTGCAGACATTCTTTGATGACTTGTGGACCAAGTTTGAAACTTACTCAGCTGGAGAGGATTTGTTTGGGATGCTCAAGAGTGAATACCCAGAATTGCACAAGGTCAAGAAGGAGTTATACATGCTACAGAAACTCTATTCTCTCTACAATGCTGTGATGGTTAACATCAATGGTTACAATGACATAATGTGGTCGGAGGTCGACATTGAGGCGATCAATGTAGAATTGCTAGAGTTCCAGACACGGTTTGTATTTAGGTTTAACATCCTCTGCACACTACATTTTTGGTAGTTAATATTTTAAGCTGAATTTTTGTGTGATTAAGTGTTTTATCTTCCAAGAACGTGACAATGACAGACATAATCTAAGTGGGTGCCTTCAGACTCGGGGAAAACATTTGTTTTGTCTACTGGCAAATCATTTGTCTATGAAATGTTGGACGCTGTGAATAGGTTTCTAGCCGCAGATATATATATATATATTAAAATTATTATCATACATTCTGATATATTTTATGTATACATGGACATTTCAATTTGTGCGAAGTTGTATATCTTTTAGACATTACGCTTTATACATCATTCACTTCATATTCTTCAATTGTTTTCCTTTTAATCAGTGCAGTGTTATAGTATTATTATAACAGTAGATTTCACATAAATCATATGAAAACGTATATTTTTAAAATAAGCTAAGACCATATAATGTTTCTGCTTTAAGAATTCGCAAGCTACCAAAAGGGTTAAAGGAATGGCAAGCGTTTCTGGATCTACAAAAGAAGATTAACGACTTCAGTGAATGCTGTCCAATATTGGAACTGATGTCTAATCAGGCAATGAAGAAACGTCACTGGGATCGGATTGCAGCCATAACAGGTCACGAGTTCAACTTTGAGATGGAATCGATACCCCTGAAGAGCATTATGGAAGCCCCACTACTGGAGTTCAAAGAAGACATTGAAGTAAACGTTTTAACTTTGATTGCATTAACAAGAGGTTAAATATGTGTAATAATCGGATAAATAACATAGACAATAATTACTCTTATTGCATTCTAACGACAGTTGACAGATAAAATAAATGCGACCGACACATGTGACATAGTTTGCTGCCTGTGAACTGCTATAGATATAACTGATGTGTTGACATACAGGATGTATGCATTGCTGCTGTGAAAGAGAAAGACATTGAAAGCAAGCTGAGTCAGATTGTGGCTGAGTGGACTGTCCAAACGCTGCAATTTTCCAGTTTCAAAATGAGAGGCGAGCTGTTGCTGAAAGGCGTAGAAACACAGGATATTGTCACCCTAATGGAAGACAGTCTGATGATGTTATCATCTCTTCTTAGCAATAGGTATTTTAAATTACATAGCATTACCGGCACCAATACAATTATTCCACTTTTCAGTGCAAACTCGGATCATACATAAATCTATAAAGTAATTAGTATACATTTCTTACTTTGTTGCAGATGCAGTATTATTGTCATTATGCGTAACCCATAATATATTTACCCAACGCCCGGCCCATATCATTTCCTCAAAGTCACCGGGTGGCAGAACATTGTCCGTCGCATGCAGACGATCACTACACCCTGATGATGCATTTATTAGCATTCTCTTACGACATTGTTGATAAATTACACAAATGTCCTACTACTATACTATTAGTAGTTATGGAGCTTTTTTTAGTAAATTATCCGCATGAAAGCAACCATCGTAATTCATCGAATATCATATCGACATATGTCAGCTGCAGTGTAATTAATACGCATAGATTATTCATGCATTGTTATATAATAAATAGTACATTTCGTATGTATCATGTTTTTTATTCTTATCCAGATACAATGCTCCTTTCAAAGCAGACATCCAAAAGTGGATTTCTGATCTGGCTAACTCTTCAGATATCATAGACAACTGGCTTATTGTTCAGAACTTATGGGTATATCTTGAGGCAGTATTTGTCGGTGGTGATATTGCAAGACAGTTGCCCCAGGTACGACGATGTGTTTACAATGAATGTAATCCAAATGTATTGTTAACTTGTTGGGTGGGCTCATTCTCATGCTAAAACTTAATGAAATCTTGCATTGTACACCACATTTAAGCATCATATTTACTACTACAGCACCTTTACAAACGAAGGATAGCACACACGCACATGCACACTGGCAGAGTTTACACGAATTCATTAGACAGGGAAATGTCTTGGCAGTGTACATGTATGATCATTCTATTTAGTGGAAACACGCAGTTGCTCACGGTATCATGAAATGATCCATTGGGCCAGGGTTGTATTCCCTAGAGTCAACATTTCAAACTGATCTATATGTTTCAAACGATTTATTTACAATCGCCATCTAGCAGGTGTGCTACTATCATAAAGTTGACATCAAAATATGCTATTCAGACGTTTATGTTACGATATTCAAACATGAATCATGTCAAGCATTACTATTCTTCTTGTGGAAAATATGCCTTGACGGACGTTTGAATAAACGTCAGTTAATGTAAAACTGTCATTGTTTTTGAAGTTGTATAGTTACTGTAATTTCAGGAAGCAAAACGATTTGGACAAATTGACAAATCATGGGTGAGAATAATGGCTAAAGCACACGAAACACCAAACGTGATAGAATGTTGTGTTGGCGATGAGATTCTAGGTGGAGTACTACCCACACTACAGGATCAACTGGAGGTTTGCCAGAAATCTCTCACTGGGTAACTATGGTTCCATTTAATTGATCGTGTATGAGAAATGCCTTAACATTTTTCACAATTTCCGACCAGTAATACTAATAAGAATACACTATATCCAATCAATTTAGTTAATAACCTTCTAAAACATATGTTATCTTCCTAAGCGTCGTGTTTTTGAATAAATAATGTCTAAGTCAGTTATTGTTCAAATGCTAAACATACTAATTATATAAAAAATAGTATATTGCATGAACTGAATATATATATATGTATATATATATATATATATATATATATATATATATATATGATATAGATATGTATTATATATATATATATATATATATATATATATATATATACATATATATATATATATATATATATATATTTGTTGTTGAAAAATTGCATAAATAATATTGGCAAATATACAACAATTTCTAAATAAATATATAAAATAAAAACGTTTTAAAATGTTCATTACACTGTTAAGATGTTCAATGTCATTGTTTCACTGATATTCAAAGCTAACATCTCCTAAACGCACTTAAAGGGTTACTGTTTCTTACTTCAGACTTTAACGTGTTCCATATCGTCTGGTTCTCCATGTTGTCATGTTGTATAAGTAACTAATATAATTTAGGTGTTATGAATATATATAAATAAAATGAAATGCTACTGTAAAATACATTTATTATACTTTATTCAGTATGCTACAACGTTAATCTAAGTAACGGTTTTTGTGACTGTATCTAAGGTAACATCTGTTTAACGATAGAGAACCTTTCGAACACCACCTGTTTTCCAATCAAATATGCATTCAGTTGATATAAAAAATAACTTACAGCATCAAATTACAGTAATATTATTAGTTTTGGCGACTAGCGAATTCAGAAGCATCAGGGTTTTTACCTCAGTGGTGTTATCAATGCAGTTTACATTTGTATTTAAAAAAGGGTATTCAATTAAGCTGTTGGCACAATAGTCCTGATTGTATACATCACTCAATCAATAAGCTTGTAAATACATGATTGAACAATTATTAACCTTCTACCTATTTATATATATCGAATTGTTTATTATGTTCCAGATATCTCGAAGGGAAGAGGCTGATATTTCCTCGGTTTTTCTTCATATCTGATCCCGCCTTACTTGAAATCTTAGGGCAAGCCAGTGACTCTCACACAATCCAGGTACACCTGCATTGATGAATACATAATAAATCTTATGTTCAGTATCTATATCCGCATGTAGATGTAAACCTATAATTACGTAGGACTTTAACATGTATATAAGAACACACTTTCACTCATGTACGTCGGCCACTGGTGTCGAACATTTGTGGCTTCAACTATCCTTTTGCAGGTCTATAGGTCTACCATTGCCGTTTTTAGGTCTTCCACCTCTAGCCTTACATCTTCCTTCAAGCAGTCTAAGGCTGTTGCTGGTCTTCCTCTCTTGGAATACCAGCAGATTGGAAGACCACTGTATATAATAATGGCTAACATTTTTGAATTAACGTTTGGTTATTACCTTGAAGACTAGTCATGTTGGATTTGAAAGGTGTTGTGGTTTATCAAGCTTGTCACACACGCAATACCTACACATACGAGGTGTTTAAAAAAGTACACGTATCTGCGTAAAACGAATTATGTAAGTTTCACATCATTGCAACTGACATTTCCTGAGGTCATCTACTATGGTATTTATTGAGTTGAGAAATACATTATTGAGATAACATCGTTTACATTCTGTCTATACTTATTGTATTTGTTTAAGGTGTTACGTATCATTATGGCTAGGTAGATATATACACAAATTGTCGGAGTACCATAAATGTATATGAGCTCTGTATTGCAATATGCCACATTTTAATGGCAAGTGTGATACTTTGACTCAATCCAATAATCATGTAATTTGTGGATTCGCAAATGACGATGTCAAATACAATAAATACTGTTTTTATTTTAAATCCAATTGAGCCACATGGGAATGATTGGCGACACACGGAAAAACAAAAACTCAAAATAACTATCTTTTGTTTCTCCATAAACATTTCTAATTGGTACGTCAGCATTCAGTGGTTCAAGGTACGGAATGTATATAAAAGCGAGTGTATCTCTGGAATTCAGAGCAAATAGACCTACACTACTCTAAAGTAAAGGCATTAATGTATACATTCACTGTTTCATTTCTAATAAGACTTATATACACAAGATTATCGACATTGTAGAAAGGTGTACCCAAGGATTTGCACAACACAAATATATTCAGAATTTGTTTGGAGAAACAATGCCTGTTGGCACATGCTGATCTTAGAGAAACTATTTCTATGAGTTGTGTGAAATATTGATACACATTGTTGTATTATAGGCTCATTTGCTGGGGATATTTGAGAATGTGGCAAGCGTAACATTCCACGAGAGAGACTATGATAGAATAATGGAATGTGTATCACGAGAGGGAGAGGTTGTTAAGGTACGTAATATTTTTAATTGTTCTAAACCAAATTTATTACTGGGTATAATCAGTAATGTTTGCGCTGTAAGTTTTAATAAATCTAACACTGTCTAAGTATAATGTATAATGTAAATGAAAAGAAATCCATAATAGAACATTTCAAAACACTTCCCTAGGTAAGGAAATATTGTCTTCATTGCAATTACTATATGAAAATGACTTTTGCACACGCGTCAATCGTTGACTATGGATATGTTCACATTTATACAGCTGAGTAAATCGATAAAACTAACTGAGTAAATGAAACTGCGTCCTCGCTTAAAAAACAGCATTACTATCGGAAAATCCACTTACTAAAATTTGTATTTACTTTTGGTCAGATAAATGTGATTTATTAGATGGCTGACTGTCGTGTGTAAATACATGTATGGAACGATTACATTCAAGCCAGCATACTTGTGTTTATTGTGTTGTAACTGCATAAATGTGCACAAAGTCATGGGTGTTTAGTGAGCTGCGTATCGTTTTATATCGCATGGGAATAACTCACTGCAGTGACTCCACCTATTGAGTATAACACATTAATGCGCATCGATGGTGCTGAGCATTTAAGATATGACGTCAGATGAATCTGGTCGCTGTTGGCTGTTGGTTTGAAAGCTATTTCGGATTGCTCAAAATCGCCAGTCCCACACCCAGTAATTAGTGGGTGTTAGGTGGTTTGACGTAATATGAAATTCCTCATCACTTGTTGTACTGTGTAAACTGATGCATTCACCACTAAAGTATGTGATCTGCGAGTACGAGTTCCAATTGCAGACCCAGGTATCTTACACATGCTAAGTCTACTCTAGATGTGGCGTACGACATAACGTACTTGTCCTAATTACACATTAAACCAAAAGATGGGTTTTTGTCGTTTGGCCGAATGTTATGGCTAAGTTATTAAATTAACAATTCTACTGAATATTGTTCATGTGTTTGGTTGGCAGCTTATGAAGCCAGTACTGAGTAGAGGCAATGTCGAAGTATGGCTTGGTGATTTACTAGACATGCAGCAGAAATCGCTACATAGTATCATCAGGGAAGCATATGATGCAATATGTGACGCGAATTTTGAACTCCTTGGCTTTCTCAATGAGTACATTGCACAGGTTTGTGTCTACATGCTTGTGTTGGTGTGTGTGTGTGTGTGTGTGTGTGTCGTGCGTGCGTGCGTGCGTGCGTGCGTGCGTGCGTGCGTGCGTGCGTGCGTGCGTGCGTGCGTGCGTGCGTGCGTGCGAGTGTGTGTGAGTGAGTGTGGTGTGTGTGTGTGTGTGGGTGGGTGGGTGGGTGGGTGGGTGGGTGGGTGGGCGTGGGCGTGGGCGTGGGCGTGGATGTGGATGTGGATGTGGGTGAGTGTGAGTGTGAGTGTGGATGAGTGGGTGTGTTAGTAAATTACCATTTGAACGTAATTTATTTTTCATTTCTAGCTTTTGAAATGATTATGTTCTTGTACTATAACCTAAGACTTGCAGTTTGACATAATTGTTAGGGCATGTACGTGTAGCAGGTATCATAGTGAAGGACTATAGTAGTCTTAGAGTTGCCACTGTGTGGCAGCTATTTTGTAAAAAGGTATACTTGACACCTTAGCCAGCACATGGTAAAGGTCAACCTGGCAGAGTCCTGATACTGGCTGGTGAAGCCACATGTATGTTGAGGGGTTCTCATTAAAAGGTGATTACAGCTTTTTACAGGTGTTGATTTGGTTTCTCGAACTACCGATGAGCGAAACCGCGAGATACGTACATATCAAGTTGCCAGTCTAATCTTAACCGCATAAGATAACTACGTTGAATTTTAGCTAAATTCTAACGAGTGCAAACAATTACCTTTCACATATGATACTCAGAACGCTTCATCTGTCACCATCACTTCCCCAATTTGCACTGGTTTCACAACAATCACCCTATATGAATTGTTCTAATATCCCCGTTGGGTTAGACCGTATATCATATATCAACTTGTTCCAAAACTATTGTTTATTTGGAAAACTATGCTTTAAAAAAACCATTGTATTTCAAATTACAATTATCGCTCTAAATCCTTGGCGTTATTATGGTTCTGATAATGAATTGTATGCATCCCTCTTCATTATTTTCTTAGGCTAAGTAAAAGGAATTGTTCAATATATAACATATATATATATATATACACACATATATATATATATATATATATATATATATATATATATATATATATATATATATATATATATATATATTAAAAAAATTGAACAATTCCTTTCACTTAGCCTAAGAAAATAATGAAGAGGGACGCATACAATTCATTATCAGAACCATAACAACGCCAAGGATTTAGAGCGATAATTGTAATTTGAAATACAATGGGGTTTTTTAAAGCATAGTTTTCCAAATAAACAATAGTTTTGGAACAAGTATATATATATATATATATATATATATATATATGTGTGTGTGTGTGTGTGTGTTAAGTTAATTCTCTTATTAAATAGTATGGGTAACATGAAGTCTAGAAATAGCATCATATCACTAAGCCCGCTCAAACATAGTTATTTGCGGTCATAAAATAACTAGCTCGGTAGATAGTGCTGACGTAATTGCAGTCAGTGTCGGTATGTGCCATCAGATTTTCAGTATGTAGATTGATATCAGCGTTATAAAATTCTACAAATGTGTTGCTGGGTGCGCCCATGGATTAAGAGTGTTAAACACCGTGAGTGTTACACCGTACATAATACCAACAGCCGACCATGTATTGTAGGGTTAAGCATTCGCGGTTTTTAAACGGCAATAACTCGAAAATGTAAAATTAATACATGCTGGGTACATCCAACAGCATATTTGTAGATAAAATTGTTATCTTTACTGCGATATAAAAATATTAAATCCTACTGCCAGTTTCAGCATTCACAATGTTCATTCAAAAGTAACATTATCCGATTGTAGATTGTATCTTTTATCACGGGTTTTGGATGAACTAAATGTTTAAGCAGTTGTAGTATTACCATATAAGAAGGAAATGGCATTGGTTTGGTACTGTATTAATTGTATAAATGAATCCATTAATAGCAGTAGCTGTCCCAGCTAACATGTGTTGTCATGTTTTAGGTTGGTCTGTTAGGAATTCAGATGTTGTGGACTAAGCTAGCAGAAGAAGCTTTGTCAATGGCTAGGCACGATAAACGGGCAATGATTGTGACGAACCTGAAGTTTCTCGATCTGCTGAATCAACTCATTGACCAGACTACTTGCGATTTAGCCAAATTTGAGCGAATCAAATATGAGACACTGATCACAATCCATGTCCACCAGAGAGATATATTTGATGATATGGTACGATTTTAGTCACAGATACTTCATATTCGCAAAGCAAAACAGCTGTAGGCCCTAATGGTTGGTTCATATGACTGCAATCAACTGTATCTGAGTTAATGACACAGATGTATACAATGACCACAATCTGTTATAATACAACCGCTATAATAATCAATATGAGAAACATAAATAAACATAGACTGGGCGTGAATTTGTGTGTAAGAAACATTTAATATAAACTGAGTGCAGATATGGGTTGTTTCCAATTGTTCATGGTCAATTTGTGATAGAATTAATTACAGTGCATGACTGTACTTGTATTTACCAGTTACTAATGGAAGTTATCAACAGTTATCTTACATAAGATAACATGTATATAGCATAACGACGCTCGGTAACTTAGTGCCACGAGACACTATGCATCAAATATATATGACGCATATTTATTATCCACTGTATTTGATTATATATCATTTCCGTTATATTTGATGATTAATGTCTGCTATAAAATGTGTAAATCACTAGTGTCGTCGAGTTTATACTGGGCGAAGTGACATTGTAGTTGTACTATTCTGCAGTTGATAACGTCATTTCCCATGTTGTAATGTCGTTTCCCATGTTGTATCGTCTTAGTATCAGTGCATGAAACGTACAGAATACTTTTTTTCATTAGGTGAAGATGCACGTCAAAAGTGTCAACGACTTTGAATGGTTGAAACAGAGCCGATTCTACTTCAAGGAAGATCTTGATCAGTGCCATGTTCAAATTACTGACGTGAATTTCATCTACCAAAATGAATTTCTTGGTTGCACTGAGAGATTGGTGATCACACCTTTGACTGACAGGTGAGAAATACACATTGGGTAAAAACACGTATAAAATATATTTTATTTCTACAAATGATGTAACCAGGATAAGAAATACCAAGCATCAACTCAAAATCAGAGAAAATCGTAATCATGTTAACTGCAAAGGAACTGCATAATCATTAAAACAAACAATTTACAATGCATGTTAATGTATGGATCAGGAGTCTAGTAACAATTAACACAAAAATCAGTCACTGTCGTTGGAGCACCCGGTGGTTTACTAAATACCCACCGAGTTTCGCACCACGAGCTTTGGCAGCATCAGACAATATATTTTGCTCAAACAAGTGCATGCAGAGTGAACATTTAAAATCAAGTGTCGCTTTATAATATTAAATCATTTGTATTTTCAATTTTGTTCTATATGTTGTATAAATGATTCATCACTCGTATGCGTATGGTTTATGTATAGTGTCACTTCTATTCATTGTGTAATTTGTATCTTTCTTTGTTTTTTTCACCGTCTTCACCATCCATCTCCATTGGCCATATGACTTGCTCTCTCTTACTTCACCCTTTCAATCCAAACAAATTTATCTCCAACCCTCCCATCTAACCCTGGGCCTTCTCCTTTCCCCATTACGCTTAGAACATCCTTATTTTTCGCCAGTTCTATATACTTATTTCGTACAATTTGCCTTGGTAAATGTTTGTATTTACCATAGTCCTACAGCTACAAATATTGTCGCATATTACAGATGTTACATCACACTGGCCCAGGCGTTGGGCATGTCGATGGGAGGCGCACCTGCAGGACCAGCAGGGACTGGAAAGACAGAAACTGTCAAAGACATGGGCAAGGCTCTTGGCAAGTACGTTGTCGTCTTCAACTGCTCAGACCAAATGGACTTCAGAGGACTTGGCCGGATATTCAAAGGTAGAAAATTACGAATGTGTGAATATACACATTTTGTATAAGTGATAAATTGGCAGTGGGCGTATGCGCTTTAAAATACGACTAAAATTAAACATACACACCAAGCCAGATGTGAGGCTTAGTTTATAATTTGATAGTTTCGTCTACGAAACTGACAAATTGTAAATAAAAGATTTGAATTTTAAACAACTACTGTTGGCACTGCTACTGGGCAATGGTCCCTACCAGCAAGTACCTTTAAGTTTGGACGTTCCCAGATGGATCGAAACTGACTAACTAAAACAACAATGTAAAAATATAAAGGTATATAGCGCAGTATCCGGTCCTCAGGACTGCTCAAAGCACTTTTACATTTTACAAAACGCTTTTACATTTTACTTCCCTGGCAGACCTATTCAATCAAACACTGTCTCAACTTCTCTCGGAAGCATCCAGCGATATCCTACAATTAATGCGCGAAGGCTGCTCATACACATATCCACCACTGTCTATAGCCAAGTACTCGTTTATACAACTGAATGAACTAGAGCAATGTACAGTGAAAGAAATTCCGCAAAGATTTAATACCGTAGCACAGGATTCGAAACTGGGTTCTCTTAGTCGAGAGTCCGAAGCTGAGCCTTTGCACTCTCACCTGAGCCATCGCGCTCACAATCTGTGTGTGTTTTGTTTATTAATAGAAATATAACATTGCCTTAGGACTAGAACGTATTATATTATTATTTCAATACATTTCAAATTTCCAGTAGATAAAATGAGTGCTGTTGATGTGTACTGTTCCTATGCTGATAAGTACTGACATTGCACATAGGACTTGCTGAGTCTGGCTCTTGGGGCTGCTTTGATGAGTTCAACCGAATTGAGTTGCCAGTGCTGTCCGTGGCTGCCCAGCAAATCTACATCATTCTGACAGCCAAGAAGGAGAGGAAGAAGGACTTCATATTCTCAGATGGAGATCATGTAACCCTCAATCCTGAATTTGGGCTCTTTCTCACAATGGTAAATCCCATATGAAAATCCTTATAACGGCACTACATTACCTTTGATGTGTGCGACAGTACGTCTTCAGTATATTGAAATGACATGTATATTATAAACAGATAAACTGGGAATTTGACATCAAATTAGTGTCAAGATATTAATTATATAACCATGTTTAATTTAAAAATGAGAATAGAAACAATAATTATATATATATATATATATATATATATATATATATAATATATATATATATATATATATATATATATATATATATATATATATATATATATATATATATATAATAAAATGAAATATATTTACTCGTATTTGATAGAAGGAACGGATGGTTATAATATCCAACTATTTAGTGATGTGTATGCTATATTGTAATTAAGCCATAATAAAACCTTTACTTTGAAACAATATTGTATTTAAATTACGATGTTCTTTCCAGAATCCTGGTTATGCTGGCCGTCAAGAATTGCCCGAGAATCTGAAAGTGCAGTTCAGGACAGTGGCTATGATGGTTCCAGACAGACAGGTAAACATTTTAATAATGGTAAGGGTGCAGTGCGTATTCAAGTTGAACTGTTCAGAATCTCTTGATCCGGAGTCCAGTGCTCTGGCTACACTCCTCTCTGCATATGAAACTAAAATTATCTATGTGCATTATGACATCATTTTATTATAATAGTGATACAAAGTAATTAGAAGCATAGACCCTAGTGTGAACATCGCCGTGACGTCATATTGCTAGTTATCACTCGCATTTGAAATAAGAACGTTTTGTCATGACACTACTGTCGAATGCGTCTGGTGGTCGCTGGTTGCAGTTGCATACATGACAAGCATTACAATAACATATACTAGTTTGACGAAACTAATTGGTGTTCAAGGTAAAGTGGCTGTATTGTGTAAATAATTTTTCCATGGTTCCTTGACGGACAGGACAGTCTTTTTTAACCAAGCGTTATAGAAAGAAATTTACTTGATAATTTTAGTATAGTGGGCGTTGACAATAATGTTTTATATGTCATTTAGAATAGGATTTGTACATGACACTGTTTAATTGGAATATGCATAAATGCAATGCAAAGTGTGTGTATATGAAAACCAAATCTTCCAGATAATCATTAGAGTGAAATTGGCCAGCTGCGGCATCATCGATAACATTGTTCTGGCCCAGAAATTCTATGTGCTCTACAAACTGTGTGAAGAACAATTGTCTAAGCAGGTGAGAACTAGAGTTATAACAAGCATTTGATAGTAGGAATCAGTTAAACATAATTTGGTCAATATGGATGTCTTGCAGCAAAACTCACACTTGTATGCACTGTTTCATGTGTTTAATTATGTAACATGCACTTAGCATGTTACATAATTAAGTGTCCATTTACCATTTCATCAAATTATTAAGCTACGTTTCTGTATACGATCACTTGCATACGGTTGCTTATCAAGTTTGCAATGTAACTTTATGACATTTGTATAGGTGCACTACGACTTCGGTCTGAGGAACATTTTGTCAGTCTTGAGATCACTTGGATCAGAGAAACGTTCAAGAGTTGGAGAAACGGAAAACACAATAGTGATGAGGGTACTGAGAGATATGAACATCTCAAAACTTGTGAGTACCAGTTATGAAATCAACGTAAACTAGGAGTACTATATATATAAGCCTGTTTCCAGCATATACCGTTTTATCAAATGAATGTATATCGTTCAAAGTAGATATGATTATACAAAATATAGTCATTACATTGCCAAATGCAGATGATAAGTTATGAAATATTTTACTGTTTTGTGATTATCTTACATAGTGACAACTATTAGCCATACTACCGGATATGTAATCGCTCAACTCATCAATTCATACAAATGCCAGTTGTTCGAGCCATTTTGATCTCCTTCCACAGCATTTGGCTTTCATAATTTTCATTGCTGTCTAGGAAAAATGAATACCCCTTGAGTAGCCATGCATTCTACAAAGGTACGTTGACCGTATTAAATGGATAGCTACTCTGCTGCAGAAAGTGTGGCATGCATACACGACAAGTGTACCATGGGATAACTTTTGCCTAGACAGCAGATTTGGCCAGCCAAATCCATTAAACAAGGGTAAAATGGTCTGAACAACCACCATGTAGTTGACTTGAAGAGAATGGCAGTTACACACCCGGTAATATAATTTTAGAAGTTGAACGAGTTCATATTCAGTGGACAGGGTTTATCTTCAGCCACTTTTTGAAAATAGTTTACTAATTCATATAAATAATGTATGTTCATAGTCACTGTAGAAAGTTGATATATTAAAAAAATTGCATTTTTAAATGAAGGCAGATGAAGATGAATTCCTCTTTTCAAAAATAGTTTACTAATTCATAGAAATAATGTATGTTCATATTCTGTGTAGAAGCTGAATAATTAAAAAAAATATTATTTCAAATATAGGTGGATGAAGATGAACCCCTCTTCCTTAGCCTGGTTTCTGATCTATTCCCTGGGATCCAGATAGAGAGTGGATCCTATGTTGAACTCCAGGCGGCTATTGCACATGCAATTGAGGAAAACAAAATCATAAATCATGATACCTGGAATCTCAAAGTTCTTCAGGTTTGCGTAATTATTATACTTTTTATTTCGTTATGTTTCTCAATTAATATGTGTTAGTAATACATTTGTGGCGTTGAAACTTGGATTTGGTTAAATGCTTCAGTTGTATGAGACGCAGCTGGTTCGACATGGCATGATGGCTCTTGGACCAAGTGGCGCGGGCAAGTCATGCTGCATCAATGTACTGATGAAATCTCTCACAGAGTTGGGAATGCCACACAGAGAAATCAGAATGAATCCCAAAGCCATAACTGCACCGCAAATGTTTGGTCGTCTAGACGTGGCGACTAATGACTGGACAGATGGTATCTTCTCGACTCTATGGAGGAGAACGCTTAAGATCAAGAAAGGTATGTTGAAACTAACGTAATGTTATACATATTGGTGCCTAAATACTCCATGAATATCCACATCATTTATTAATCGTGTAATTTGTATTAATCTTCATGAATTGATAAACACATACATATTGCATAGTCATAGCATGTTCATAACTGTATGCACATCATGTTGTAATGAAAAGGTCATAAGAACTTCGACGACATGCTCCAGAATAGCATCTGTTTAAAAAAATAATAACATGTTAAGAAACTGAGATTCGTGTTGAATGTATAAACATTGAAATATTACGTTAGCCGGTTTCTATACAAGAGCATTACATATATTGCAAATAATACGTTTAAGAAAATCTGATAATTATGTATATATAATATATATATATATATATATATATATATATATATATATATATATATATATATATATATATATATTAATAATGTAGTTATATAATATCAATTGGTTTAACAGAGCATGATAGTGCAACAAGTAATCGAAAGCTTCTGAATTTGAATCTTTTTGCTGCAGTTATATTCACTGCATTCCGCATGGCATCACCTCAGTTCACTCAAATGCAGAAATGAGTACGTGGTCATAGAGAGTTGTGGATATATGAAAAATAATTGTATTCTTATGGTTAATGCAATGTGATTTATTTTGTCCACAGTAGTTGTGATAGTATTCGAATGAATAGATCTGCCAGGGAGATAGAACACAATTTACTTTTATGGTCGCAGTCAGCTTTTTGTGTTTCTTTATAAGGTGACCATGTATGGTTGATACTCGATGGCCCAGTTGATGCTATCTGGATTGAAAACTTGAACTCTGTGTTAGACGACAACAAGACATTAACACTGGCGAATGGAGACCGAATCCCAATGGCTGCCAACTGTAAGATCCTTTTTGAGGTACATAACATTGACAACGCTTCTCCAGCTACTGTTTCCAGGAATGGTATGGTCTACATGAGCTCATCGGCCCTGCCGTGGAGGCCTATATTAAAGGTAGGTAGCGTGTCATTGTTGTTTGATATCAATGGTGCTAACGCCATTGTCTTAAGACATAAAATATGTAACATAAAGCACCTGTAATAGGCAAAATAATAACGGGATTCAATCCATGTTCTCTTAGTCAAAGCTCTTAGAAAGCTGTCAACAATGTGAACAGAGATTTAATCTGGATGCTGATGCAACATTTTGTTATGCATGCAAAGGGAAACGAAATAATCAAACAGGTGTATGAAAGCTCCACCTGTAAATTCATATCTTAAAAGGGAATATTTATGTAAGAGGATTTGTATTATTTCATAATTAATCCTAATCCCGGTGATACACTAGATAATGAAAGAAACTGTTAAGATATGTAAAATTGGCTGAAGTGGACATTCGCAAAACAGACTGCAATCGTCTACTGTCAACGCATGCACGCGCTCTCACTCTCTCCACACACACACACACACACACACACACACACACACACACACACACACACACACACACACACACACACACACACACACACACACACACACACACACACACACACACACACACACACACACACACACACACACACACACACACACACACACACACACACACACACACACACACACACACACACACACACACACACACACACACACACACACACACACACACACACACACACACACACACACACACACACACACACACACACACACACACACACACACACACACACACACACACACACACACACACACACACACACACACACACACACACACACACACACACACACACACACACACACACACACACACACACACACACACACACACACACAGAGATTAACTGTATATTGATATAGTACGGACATGTTCTAAACATGATTTGTCCTATGACAGGGCTGGTTGTCTAGCAGGGCGTCTGATGAAGCAAATATGTTATTGAGGTTCTTTGATCAGCTCTTTGAAGAACTGTATATATACTATGAAGTCTCGCTTCTCACGAAAATCAAGGTTCTTCAGTGCAACGTCATAAGACAAGTGAGTCTTATTAATAAACGTGTCACTTTCGAACACATAACAACAGTATTATAATTGAATCGTCTAGCTATACACCCATTTATGTTGATTTTACTCGCAACCTGACATAGGCGTGTGACCTGCTGCAAGGATTAATACCGAACACAGATGAAAAGATTCGTTTGCCTGACTCACACATGGAGAAACTGTTCATATTTGCCATCATGTGGAGCTTTGGTGCTCTGCTTGAAACTGGTGACAGAGAGAAACTGCAGGAATTCTTACTCGCCCATGGAACCTTTCAATACCCACCACTGGTCAAAGACCAAACTATCTTTGAATACTTCGTAGACAATTCAGGTAGGTTAATAAAACGAAACTGACTTTTAGCATAGCATACTGCTGCTTGATAATTAATATTACAATACCAGTAGGTCACGTTGTTCGCAAGGTGCTGTCTGGGTCATTGGAACAGGTCAATATCATGTTCTGTGAGATGTGACAATAGCGTAAAGACGTGTCACCGTGTTTCTAAAGCAAACAGTTTGCCCACCCTTCGCATTCGTTATATTGCTCAGTTAATAGGAGCAGTCCATTATATATCTCTACATCCACCTCCATGTCCTCTTCTGACGCCTCCGTTGGTGTTACCATTCCTTGATAGCTCTTGCATGCATACATACGTTGCAATCGCTACAAACAGACTCCCCGTCATGTCCCTACACCTTTTATGTACCCAATTCGTACACGACGTACACTGAAGCGAGTTAGCGACTTTTCCATTGCTGCAGACTCCACAACGTCATACACCAGACCCTGACATCACTCCTCTGTCACCTATGCTTACAGTCACTTTCGTCTTCACGGTATTCACCTTCATTCCCATGGTCACTAAGCTCAAGTGCCACTCCGCCTGCTTCCTTCTCAGTTCTACCCTGGTCACTGCCATAAGAATAAGTGTGTGTACGGCAGCTCCCATGGTAGTCTTCCTCTCGTCTCCTTCGTCACAACGTCCACTACAATGTCAAAAAGTATAAACATTCTTAATAAATTGTAGCAAACCAACCAACAACACCACGTTATAATTGGTATTATGAGAAACACTACTTGAAATATGGTCAGTGAATGGTTAAGTAGATGTTGGCTTGATAATTTTTTTTAAATTATATTTGGTGCAAAACAGTAAGAAGACCTGTTACTGTTACTGATGTCCATAGGTGACTGGGAACACTGGTCAAAGCGAGTAGATGTGTACATTTATCCACCAGACAAGGTGCCAGAGTTTTCATCGATCCTGGTGCCTAATGTCGACAACGTCAGAACACGATTCTTGATAGAAACGATTGCCAAACAAGAAAAGGTCAGTCGCGCCGACTTGTATTTGTAATTATATCTTGTAAGTGAAATATTAAGCCAATGGTATTATATTTTATAGTAAGAGTAATGCTTAATTAAATATAATATGTGTATATATATATATATATATATATATATATATATATATATATATATATATATATAATATGTATGTATATATATATTATTTTTGAAATCAACCACGCATACGGGCTAAAAATATGAGATTGGGTGAGAAAACATGTGTGTTAATATTTCAGCGAAAACCATTGAGAGAAAATACCACCAACGCATCCAATGTGTATCGCATAGTGGTTCAATTAAGAACTTGTCCACTTGGCAGTCACATGTGTTCAATAGTGAACCTATACATGTTCCATCCAATGAACGGTTTGGTTGATTTTAACTCATCAGGTCCTAGAAGAAATTTAGCTTGACTGCCCGGACGGCAACGTTGAGCAACTTTAGTAATTTGTATAAATCCAAGATGGCCACTGGTCATATCTAAAAAAATACTTGATAACCACTTGTCTTAGAATTATGTGTAATATCTCTTTTGAGGGGTATTTAAAATCCGTTTTAGTTCAAGGTGAACGTCAGATGCTGAAGGTCAGTTAAAGGTCAAAGTTGCCTTCTCGGTGGACAACAAATGGAAACTTCTATGAGCTTATATTTTAGTTCATTAATATAAATGGATAATCTTACAACATTTGAAACATTTGTCCATGAGAAAAAGAGTAATCACTCATAATTTAAAATACATGAAACACGTAGTCACACATGTTATACATAATGCATGGTACACGTATCGTTACTAACATTGGCATTCACATTTCTCTTTGAGGGAAATTATTGCATTAAGTAATTTTGTGTGAAAGTCATTGTAAATATGTTATAAGGAATGAACCTATTTTATTAAAATTATTACTGTGTATCATACATACCTTTTTTTGTGAAACACATTTATTGCACATCATGACGAACATTTGAATTTTTTCTGGGCAGAACATTTGTAATAAGAGAAACATACACACAATACGTATATGATGAAGAGCAAGAACAATAAGCGGAACCTGGCGCATATGTTCAACGCAGGAGAGATCTTCACGATGGAGACTTGTGACGATGGAACATTTTGGTAATGAGTTTACCACGATCTTCTGTGTCATGGATGCGACAAAAGCATCATCCATGTTCTTAGCGACGATACACACGTGTTTGTCCTACTGGTATGTTGGGTGTATCGGGAGGAGAAGCATGACAATGCTGGGCCACAGTGTCTGTAGTCGCATGGCATGCTCGCCCTCAGCAATTGAGACATGACCTCATATCTATAAGCCAAAGTCAAGATCAATGCGCTAAACACATTGCTCCCTGAACATTTCCTAGGATAATTCACTTGAGGAAGGCGGATACGATGGAGACAGCAAAACCTTGTTTCGTCGCACTGCATGGTAAGCCACCAGGGACATGCACCCATGGAGTCTGCCCGCTTCACACTCTTCATCAAGAAGAAAACAAGACCCAAAGTCAAAGCCCTGCCTCCAACATCAAACAACCTGTTCCTGCACATGCTGCGAACCTATCTGCAGGTCACCAGCAAGCCCCACCTGACAAGTAAGGCGATATCACTCAGTTCCGGTAGGATATCTGAGATGGCACCCGAGCACCTGTCATTGTATAGGCTGACTTAGATCCACCATAGCTGTGTGGTGTGATTCAATGTTAGTGTAGAGTGCAAGGGCAAGAAATGCAGCACTGATGTTTGTGGTTGCGACAAAAACAATCTTTCGTGCATATCATACAGCAACTGCTGTTACGAAGACGGCTGCTGCAATGCAAATACCAACACAGAAGAGGCATAGACAATAGGCTGAAGACGAGGAGGGTGTCCAGATGGAGAATGCTGAAGAGAATGATTTGGTAGATGAGAGGATGAAGATGTGTTTCAAATAATTTAAATTATGACACAATACTTTTTCTCATGAACAAATGTGTCACATATTGTCAGATTTATATTCATGAATAAACTAAAATATAATTTCATAGAAGTCTCCATGTTGTCCACCGAGAGGGCAACGTTGATCGTTATTTGACCTTCAACATCTAATATTGACCTTGAACTGAAAATATTGCGTTAGGAATGAATTCGACATACCCACATACCATAAAAAAGAGGTATTACTCATAATAATTTCTAAGACAACTGGTTCTATGGTATTTTTTAAAGTCATCTTGAATTTATTTTTCTCACCATGTAACATTTGGCCACTATACTCGACGGTGCTTGGGGAAAGCCTGTGCTACAAGTATTTAGAAATCCCAGGCAACATTCATACTGCCCAGAGAAATCTTGAAAAAAATCTAAATCTATAAACCACTACACTCGACCCGGTAGATCACATACAATATGTCAGCGTCGTATACGCACAGTTAACGAAGATAATTGATTCACAGACAGGAAACTGCATTGTCTTTCAGCATGTAGATGAGTGTCTATATGCATACATAAATGCATGCATGCATGCATGCATACATACATGCATACATACACACAGATACATATATACATACATACATACATACATACATACATACATACATACATACATACACACATACACACATACACACATACACACACACACACACACACACACACACACACACACACACACACACACACACACACACACACACACACACACACACATACACACATACACATATACACACATACATACATATATTATAACGTTGTGAACGGTTAATTATTTTAATGTTACATGCACAACACACTGGACAGTATGCCAAACATGCAAGCATCTCTGCGCGCATGCACACACGGTCTGGTATGCTGTTGTATCACGAACGTACACAGTGGCACACTCGCTGATGTCATGAAGCATGTTATGTTAATTTAATGTATGTCCGCCTTCCAAATAGGCTGTCTTACTCATTGGTGAACAAGGAACAGCAAAAACAGTGATGGTCAAAGGTCACTTGTCAAATTTGGATGCAGAGCATCATCTCGTCAAGGGCATGAATTTCTCATCTGCTACCACTCCTTACATATTCCAGGTATATATCACTTTGTCAGTAGTAATTATATACCATAAGGTTTAGCTGCAGTATGATTTACCACCCCAGGCTACCTCTTAGTGTACAAAATTACAAGGGTTTTCAGTAGACACTGAACACATTACATCTGCGTCAAATGGGGGAAATCGTGGGCAAAATTAGCAGTTCGATTATCTGCTGGTTGACGAGTTTCTGAGATGTGGATAAATATGAATTGTAGAAGAACTTTCGTGTTAATCAAAGTACATGCGATATACCTACTTGTTAAGCAAAGGGTGGCAAATTTGGCTTTTAGAGTAGATAAGTAAACATGACAATACATTGCATTGCATGTATGCTTCAAATGCAAGTGACTACCAATCATGGCTACAACGATTCTTCGCTTTGTGGCGAAACTTTAACTTCAAGTTATTAATGTGTAATGTCATAGTGGAATAAATGTGCAAGGTGAATGCAACGCATGCTGTTTCACGTGAAGCTTAAGATCAAACAGCCGAATTGTATGAGAGTTTAGCTCTTGAATAAGGAAACTAAATGTTATGTTTACAGCCACAGTGTTTACACAGAAATAAAGATTATATTGAGGCACAATGTTTCACAGCGATACAGATATTGTATTCTAATTAATAAGTCTAGCATATTGGAATTTAGGAAGTACTTTGATTAATATCCTAAACTAGACTGGACATTGCATTAAACATACAAATAACGTTGTGTAATACCATCATTTTACATTTTGCATCCATGCATATTTCTAATATAATAATGCACGTGGTCATTGGCATTGGCAGAGAACAATTGAGAGCTACATTGAGAAGCGCATGGGCAGTACCTACGGTCCACCTGGTGGACGCAAGATGACTGTCTTCATTGATGACATCAGCATGCCAATCATCAATGAATGGGGTGATCAGGTCAATATGTTTGATAAGTTTCTTTATACTCTGCAGTGATTATATTAACTGATTTATGTTTACTTGTATTTCTCCTTGTTTAATACTCTACTGCTGGTCATGCGTTGTGTTGCAGTATTAATTAGGCAGTTTTACGTAATTAACTTGACCTGCCTTATTTCTACGTTATGTTTTGCAATATGTTCAAAGACGATATATTGAAATTAACACCGTAAGCAGCGGTACGGAAAACCCATTTTACTACTTGTATGTTTGTGTATTTTGAAAAAGTTTTTATATTTTAACATGCAATTTAATAGAAAATATATATAAACAGTTCATTAGTAGAACAAATTATAGTAATGCATGTCGAGTGTGTAGAACATTTATTATATAACTATCAATATTAACATATTACTATTATTACTGTTTTAAGTAATACCGGATAATAAAAACAATAACAATATTACAAATATATATATATATATATAATATATATATATATATATATATATATATATATATATATATATATATATATATATATATACATTACAACCGTAATATATGTCATTGAGATGACAGATGAGATGTGTGTGTGTGTGTGTGTGTGTGTGTGTGTGTGTGTGTGTGTGTGTGTGTGTGTGTGTGTGTGTGTGTGTGTGTGTGTGTGTGTGTGTGTGTGTGTGTGTGTGTGTGTGTGTGTGTGTGTGTGTGTGTGTGTGTGTGTGTGTGTGTGTGTGTGTGTGTGTGTGTGTGTGTGTGTGTGTGTGTGTGTGTGTGTGTGTGTGTGTGTGTGTGTGTGTGCGCGCGCGCACGCGAGTGTTGTGTACTGACATCAATGTTTACTCAGGTGACAAATGAGATCACCCGTCAGTGCATGGAGATGAGAGGAATGTACAATCTGGATAAGCCGGGAGATTTCACACATATCGTTGATATCCAGTTCATTGGGGCAATGATTCATCCAGGCGGGGGGCGAAACGATATACCAGAACGCCTGAAACGTCATTTCTCAATCTTCAACTGTACCCTGCCTGCGAACAGTTCCATAGATAAGATCTTTGGTTAGTATGCATGTTAAAGTTGTTGTGTATTTAATTTGTAATAACACATATTTTAACTATTTATAACAGATGAGGTGTCAACTAAAGATTGCTCGATTTTAAACATAAATAATGTGCTGCTTTCTTCAAACAATAAATAAATTGTGAAAGTAATTTTGCAATGTTTCTGTGTAACTATTAAAAATAGAGCTGTGCTATTGATAGTTTGGATAATACACAGCTTTTGTATAAATACTCTGCATCAACGTTATTATTTTGTACAAAACATGTTGTACTTATATGACAGAAATATGTATTGCGCAAGTACTGTGGAACAGATAAAACCATGAATGTTGATGTTTTTGTGATGAAAATGCTTAGTTGTATTCAGCCTTTTATTCGTGAATTTCTAAGTAGATAGTTTTTTCTTTCTAACTTTAGGGATCATATGTAAAGGATATTTCTGTGCTGTGCGCTTTCCGGATGAAGAAGTTCGTGCTATGGCGTCACAACTTGTACCTATCACCAGGCATATCTGGCAGATAACGAAGGTAG
Source organism: Ridgeia piscesae (assembly GCA_025642075.2). Classification (NCBI taxonomy): domain Eukaryota; kingdom Metazoa; phylum Annelida; class Polychaeta; order Sabellida; family Siboglinidae; genus Ridgeia; species Ridgeia piscesae. Next base: position 690,429 of record JAODUO010000050.1, read on the forward strand.
TAATTTGAAACAGTATAATGCTGTAGTAGATAACTAGCCTAGAACTGTAATGTATTTAGTGTATGATTTGGCGTCATTACTGGGTGCCTGTGTTACCTTATTTATTGCCTACGTATGTTAGTGCAGTAATGTGGCATAAACAACGGGTAAATGACGTCATCACATTCCCGCTCCCACACACGTAGAGCCTTCGTCGTAATATAGTTTTTGAAATTTTCCTCAAAACCTTTTAAAGCTAAAGTTATCAAGATAAGGCCAACATTTATAACAAAATAGTAGCATTATAATAAAACTAAGGCTGCATTCCCGCACATAGTTGTCCCTTAAGCATCCAGGTTGGGTATTTTTTTTGAAATTATGGCCCCGAACATTTATCTAGACGACAAAATATACCTTCAAAAGAATGACTTTAGATCTTATAATGAAGAACACTAATTTGATATATAGAGTCCAACGGAGCATTGAGACATTAGAGGAGGAGAAAGTAAACTGTTTTCTTTGGGGACACATTATGTATACATACAGTAGAACTCCTCACAAACGACCACCCTGATTAACGACCACCCGCTTTTTACGACCGTTTTTTCACTGACCCCTCATCAACGACCACCCGGCAAACACGACCAACGACCAGGGCAATTCGACTTTTACCCCTAACGAACGACCATCCGATAGGTCTATAAACATGTAACAAAGTTAAAAACGAGGCAAACCGGTTTTTGAGAAGTATAGACACTTCACTGCGCCATAATCCGTAATGGTGATATACACAACCGTGACGGGGCTAGTGTGTTTCCTTGATAATAAAATGTTGGGTGTTTGGTCTTGTTAGTCTTGTAAAATGATAGGTACTTCATACTAAGTCTAACCAGTTTCAAAGTATAAATTGCTTATATCATTACATGAACGATAAACATTTAGGCATCGTATGGAAACATGTGCCTTGTTTGTTGACCCGATAAATTTCGAATGACTATAGTCTATATGACTGCTAGTTAGTACTAGTAGTAGGCCCTACGCCTACGGCTATGTAAACTTATGTCGCCACCTACCTCGCACAATTTCGAAATTCCTGTCTTTGCTTTCAATCCCTCGCGATTGATATTACCTTCCCATGCTTCCCATTCCTATCAAAAGGGAATCAATATAATTAAAATGTGTTGCTGTTATTGGAGCATCCCCAAACAGAACAGCAAGGCATTATATGCTATACTGCTTGAAGATGCTTTAATTTAGACCGAAAATGGCGTCCAAATCCATCGACCAATCAAAAATCGGTACGTCAATGGCCAAACTCTATCTATCTAAGGCTCTGGTTAACCCAAATGTCGCAACGAACTCTAATTAAACGCATGACTAACGGGACACAGACGAGCATGCCATAAAAAACAATAAATCGCATGATGACGACCATTGTTTTTGGCGACTTTTACTTTCTGACCGAACTGTGAAAACAACAACTAACAGCCACTAGAGTTTCCCCACCTATCTTATATATAAACACACACTATGTTATAAAATTAAATCGCTTACATTATTGAAACAAATAAAATTCACAAAACAAACTCGCGTAAGAACTCGCCGGCAAGACATCATGGCGGACATCGACATCGTCGGTGGCTACGAGTAGCTCTGTGATTATTGTAATATCCATATAGTGTATGATTAAAGTTTAGAAACTTAGTCTAAGTTTAGGTTAGTTTAGGATAAAACCGGAATCCAGACGCTCATTTATTTAGCGACACCGCGATAAAATATCGACGTTACGGCACGGTAATCTACTTTTATTTTCTACTTTTTTATTTTGTGTATTTTACTACTAATTAGCTTGTTATCACAGGCATACATGCTATATGGACATTACTTACTATGATATGCGTAAATGTATGAATTAATCCAAAACCTCAAAATAACCAAACGCCTCACGAGAGAGCACCCCTCTTTTAAGACAGCCCCACTCCGATTTGGAGGGCGGTCTTAAATGAGGGGTTCTACTGTATATGATAAAACTATGTTGCGTTGTTTCCTACAGGTCAAAATGTTGCCAACCCCTGCAAAATTCCATTACGTGTTCAACCTGCGAGACTTGTCTCGCATCTGGCAGGGCATGCTTAGAATACAGTTTGCAGAGTGTACAGATGTGATGGATGTTTTGAACCTGTGGAAATGTGAATGCACACGCGTTATTGCAGACCGGTAGGCATCGCAGTATTTATTAAAATTGTTGTTGCCTATTACTCAGACTGACCGACACTTTTTCACATAATATACAAATAATACATATGTTGTCAAATTACATCCTAGGTATTTATATGTAAGGAACAAATGTTAACAAAGGCGTTGTAAATACGATTAACAACTGGCTGAATATTTCTAAATATATATATATATATATATATATATATATATATATATATATAATAAAATTATATTATATTATATATATATATATATATATATATATATTTCTTCTAATAGTACTAACTTTTGTAATACCATGGATATTTGAGAGTCACTGGCTTGAAATTGGACTTACCTTACGGTTGCTGGATGTAATATAATATATATAATATATATATATATATATACTATATATATATATATATATATATATATATATATATACATATACATATTTATATATGTGTTTTTAGAAGTGATAAAATTTGTTATATGTATATATATATATATATATATATATATATAATATAATAATGTTATCATCTTGGAAAAACATATTATATATATATATATATATATATATATATATATATATATATATATATATATATATATATATATATTATATACCATTTATTATAACTTTGACGGCTATGGTGCCTTCCACGTAGTCCTGGAAAACAAAAGAGGTGGCGGTGTGGCTATTTATATTAAGAAGAAGCTCAATGGCAAAATTTATGAAACCAAGTCGATGGTAATTGACGATGTATTTGAATGTGTAACTGTTGGATTTAGAATTAACCGGAACAAAACCGCATTAGTCAGTTGTGTATACAGGTGCCCTGGTTCAAATTTATTATGTTTTTGAGATACCATGGAACGTTTGTTTTGTCGGTTTAGTAAAAAAGACAAAATATTTTATGTCGCGATTTCAATATAGATTTATTTAAATGTGACAGTCATAGTGGTACGAAACAATTCATAGATTTGATGTATAGTCTTGGTTTCTACCCTTTACTTATAAGACCAAGTAGAATTTCTGCTACTTCAGCAACCTTAAAGGGAACCAAAAGGGAAATATTAAGTGCTATGCACGTTAAAGAGCTAATACAAAGCAACCATTCTGAACGGTATTCACATTTTTAACGTCAGTGGTTTATTAGTAAAATTATTCCAAAGTGGATAATTTTACTGAAATCGTCGGCTTCATAGAGGCGTCCATGATGCGCCTCTTCCTGTTGTCTGACCTGGTCTGACCACTCAGCACGCAGAACCGGCCTTAAAGTCACGTGTCCGATTGCGTGCGTCAATGCTATCGCCGTTGTAAACACAATGTTGTAAGATACGCGAACTTCGAAGAAGGACATCCGTTCGAAGAACGTTGCTTCGAATATGATGTTTCTCACCGTATATACTGGGTCAAGATCCGCAGAAACGTCGGCGACGTCGAGTTTTCATGTATGGAGCTGTGCAAACGATATTAGCGCGATATTTAATCACCAACGATAGCGTCGTCGAAACGGGTTACCGGTCGAATCCTTCCGTCGCCGTAGCCAAGTCGATCATCAAAGCGCGCAAGAAGGTTAGTAAATATTATTAATTCTTCTGTATCTAAATTATTTGAATATTGTACCATTAGACACATTGCGATGTCTGTCGAGATGACTTATGTACATACTGATATTGTTCGTAAACGTCCACCACAGTTAACGTTCTAGAAGGTATGTACACGGGATCATGGAGCCGCAAACTAGGTCCAAGCGAGTTAGGCCGTCCGATATTGTTATTCATGATTATTTGTTTTATTTTATCCTACTTTGAATGGTTTATATCACGTTTGCATGAACAGAGGCATAAAAATAAGGTTAAGCTACATGTCAATAACACAAAAAAACAGCTGAATGCAAGCCAGATCATAGACGTCATAGTCAATCCGCATGAACGATAATATAGGCACTTTGATATCACTCGCTAAATAACTTCAAAAGTACTGCCTTTCGAGTTTCGTAGCTACGCATGCAGTTCCTATTTTCAGGTTGACCGCTCTGAAAGTGCCAACATGACTGCTATATTTTTCAGTAAACATATTATTCAAACATTAAAAAATAGCATTGCGAATGTTGTTTTCAATCATTCATGTTATTTGTTCAGTGAGAGAACAAATTACAAATTCTGTGTGCTGTATCAGTTCAGATACTCATACAACATTGATACTAGCACATGTTACAGGCTTACAGTAAAGGATGAATAATTAGCTATGATGAGACATAACTTATGTTCTGTAAAAAAAACCACTTTGCAAATTTGCAATATTATTGCCTTTATTGGTAGTTTCTTGAAATATTGGGGACACACTGAGCAAACAAGAAGAAATATTAACAGACTAGCTGGAATTTAATAGATCGAACGTGGACTTGTAGATATCCCACAAGATCACTCTATCCAATACAACATTAGATCTTCGGGTAAACATTTGGAACTAGTTTCTTCTCCACCACAATGAGTGGAATGTGGAATTCTCTACCCTCAACCATTGTGTCGTGCAAATCACTAATGTAATTAAAAAAAAATTATCCAATGGTTTAGCAAGTAAGTCAGATGATCCATGCACATTAGCGTGATGTCTCAATGTGACATTTTGCCAGTTAACAATATACCAGAGATGGAGTGAGTACAATACAAATGTACTCGAGTACGAGTACAATTACTTTGAACATGCATGAGTACGAGTACTCAGAAAACAAATGTACTCGAGTACGATTACTTTACAATATACTCGAGTACGAGGTACGATTACTTTACAATGTAATCATGATTACTTTAATGAATATCCTGTTTCTAACATAAATGCGACTTTCATGGAATCCCTAGGTGTCATTCTTGTTCTGTTGTTGTGTCACTAATGTTCTAACTGATTACTGCTATCCACTATCCAGGTGTTATTATTATTAATAATTAGACGACTTTCTCAGGTATTGGATGAGTCATTTAACGCTGGATTAATAACTTAATTTATGGTTTCTGAATCAAATACAAACATGAGGCATTTACAAATTTCAAATACACATGATCAAATACATTACAATAACAACACTTCAAAACCAGGGGGGCATATTCAAAAGAGTATCCAATTCAAGGTATCCAGACATTTCGGTAACAGGACATTTTGGTAACAGGACATTTCGGTAACAGATATTTTGGTAATAGGACATCTTGGTAACCTACATTTTGGTAGCATGGCATTTTGGTAAAACCAATAAATATTCTATAAAGGCATATTTCTTTTAAAAAAATTACCTCTAGCTTCATAGGTTCAGGACAGTGGTTGTGGTCAATTTTTAACACTGGATATGCTGGTAGCAAGTCTGTGTATGCACTAGCAGGGCAGAGCTTGCTTGCATGACATGTACAATGCCACCTTATCATGTCATTTTTCTCTGTATGCTTGGTATAGCCATTCCACAATAGCTTTGCTTTTCCCCTGGTTGTTGTTGATAGCTCCATGTTCACATGTATAGCTTCACCTTATGTGTGTCTGGATTTAAATGTGTCCTGCTAGCCAGTGATTTGCTGTAGTGGTTGAACACTTTAGCCACCACTACTGCTATTTGGAAGCCATGTTCCCTTCAGAGGCAAGCACTACTTTACACCTTGCCTGACTACTGGTAGAAAGCTAAGTTCCATGTCTGGACCATCCTAAGTTACAAATGGTTTAACTGACTGACATCTCAACAGGTTACCTCCCTAATATGGCAGACTGGACTCTGATTATTTTCAGTAGTTTTACCGAAATGTCTTAATTGTTACCGAAATGTCTAGTTACCGAATTGTCTAGTTACCGAAATGTCTATTACCGAAATGTCCATTACCAAAGTATCCTTTACCAAAATGTCATGGATCCCCAATTCAAATATGTAGTATATCAGGTGGGTCCAGACATGGGGTCAAATACATTTATATTTGAAAGTATTTAAATACTGTTTTAAGTATTTGTGTTAAATTAAAGATTTTATTT
>JAODUO010000051.1:0-5000 GCA_025642075.2 Ridgeia piscesae
AGCGCGGAAAAAGGCCGGCGCGGGCGGCGGGGCGGCCCCGCACGGGGGGGGGGGGGAAAAAACCCCCCTAGAGCGGGCAGGCGACCGGGGGTTGAAGAACGGAGCCTTACCCCCCACACAGCAGCAGGCAGAGCAGCAGAAACACCGCAGCAGCAGCAGCAGCAGCAGCAGCAACAGCAGCACAGCAGCAGCAGCAGCAGCAGCAGCAGCAGCGCTGCTCTCTCAAAGGCGCAGCAGCAGCAGCAGCAGCAGCAGATTGGGAATGTGAGCGGGGGGCCCAACCCAAAACGGCAGAGCAGAAAACAGCGGGCAGCAGCAGCAGCAGCAGGAAAGGGCCGACAGCAGCGGTTGGGTTGGGCCTGGGGCAGCAGAGGGAGCAGCAGAGCAGCAGAGAGAGAGCAGAGAGAGAGAGAGAGAAAGAGAGAAGAGAGAAAAAAAGGGAACAGAAAAAAAGAAAAGGAGAGAGAGAGAAATAGTAAAAGGAGAACAGCAGCAGCAGCAGTAGTAACTCACCGTCGATATGGAACTTGAGCTGCCGTATTTCTGTTCCGGAATGTCTGGTGCAATGTTTAAAACTGAGCTTGCTGACTTTTCAGTCGACCTGTCTAGCTCAATGTAGGCTGACATCATAGCAAATTACCTTCTTCGTATGCACTATCGAACAATAATCGGTGTGGGCAAAGTAGTTCCATTTGTTATGTTGTCACTTTGTATTACACGCATCGTTCATCATGCAAAACGTCCAGCGACAAATAGTTCATGTCTCGGTCTATGCATGCACATAAACGTTGTGAAACCACATTTATGTGTTAAGTAAAACATTACCTTTCAAAATCAGGTTTAAATTATTACTTAATACTAGTCGTACTCAGCGTAGCAGCTCACTGTTGATATTTACTAGTTCGGACGTTTAATATAATAATAATAATAATAATAATAATAATAATAATAATAATAATAATAATATTAAGTTATCACTTTCATGGACGCAGCCATCTTGTTTTGGGCTTCAAAGCTGGCATCTGATTGGTTGGATGAGATACTAGGTTTTATTATGTCATCCTAGAACAATGGTGGAGTTGCTAGGTTTTGTCATGGTAATAACTTCGCAATGAAGGAAAACATTGCCATACACAATACTTTGTAGGAACGTAATATACCTAGTAACTCCAAAAATAACATCCACTCAATTTTGATTAAACAATGAGTTACTAGGTTCTGGCTTTGCACGGGAGAACTGTAGGATAATTTCAAAAATGTAAATGTAAAAATAGCACTCTACCGCTTGCATTATTTGCACTGTGACTGAACTTACATTATTTGCTGTCTGTGATATGTGTTAAACTAACGTTGACTGCCGGAATAATACATGTTCTTATCACTCCATTGAATGTCGTGCAGGAATATGAATGAAACTAAACCCATAATACTTTATGTAGAACCGAAATAATCCAATCTCCCAAAAATGCAATGCCAATATTTTACATCTGCAGGCACAGAAAAAAGGAGTGAGTGGTAGTTGGATTCATCATTGCAGTGTATCAACTTGTGTGCATGTTGGCCAGCCCTGTCATTGGACACAACGTGAGTTCGTTTACTGCTGTACAGTACTAAACAATTTGCATTGGCATTATGTTCACACTGTCATACATAACATAGTCACAGTTTGAATTATATGGACATTAGGACGAGTCACGTAATCATTGCAATAGATCGCTATGTAAAATATAACATTTAATGTCGTTGGATTGCTATGGCTATTGCTCTTTCCATTTCCCTTTTAAATAAAGTTTACAGTAACTATTCAACACGAGTCTATAAACCTGAAGATCCGTTATTTCCAGTTATGCGCTATTATTTATATAACAACAGAAATAATAACAAGTTTTAAATAACTGCTGTAATTGTTTTAACAAATCTATCACTATTATTCCAAAGGATCGTTTCAGACATACAAAAAGCTCTAGTTCCGATATTTGCCGAATGAAGTGGGTTTTCGTGCGATTGCTTAAATATCATCTAAAAACACCTGTCCTCAGTGATACAGTTACGATATTTGTTATGAATTGTTTACGACAATTTCCATTTATTATCGAAAATTTGATTTGAAAAGAAAGGTAAATCATCTAAACACATCAGTCTGATCAAATTCTTCACGCGTGTAATCAGCGTAGGTCTATGTTCCAGCTGGCCACTATTATAGCCAAGTTGACGTATGTGGGTGGACTAGCGGTGTGTGGCGTCAGCGTGGTGGCTTTTGGGTAAGACAACATTGTTACGTGGACTAACGGTCTATAGTGACGATGACATGGTGTTTGGGCAAGAACACATTGGTGCGTTGACTAACGGTCTATAGTGATGATGTCAGGGCGTTTATAGTAAGAAAAACACCTACATAGCACCATAAATCTTGACTTCATTCGATGGCGCTGAAGACACGCACCTAATATTATGTAATGACGTAATAAGGTTTGGGCAAGAAAACAACAGAGACAACAACATGAATTTTCATATCCGTTAAACCACAATGGTACAAATTCCATAAAGGGGAGAGAAGCAACTGGCTTGAAAAGAAAACATTATATATATAATTCCTGTGTAGGCTCACGACGTCGTTAAAAAAAAAATTTTACCTTAAGGTTTCTGGATGCAGTTGCAAGTGACGTCACCTATATTGTGATGAGTCTGCTGGTTCGTTCTACCATGGCACTATGAGTTGTTGGTTTTTATACGGCAAGCTTAGCCATCGTGGCGAAAGAATTCCCTAACAACATTGCAACAATATATGTATGGAACTATCTATATATTCCTTCTTCTATGTGAATGACTTAAGCTGCATCTACCGTTATATGTGTCATACAATAAATAACGTATATATAAATATACTTATATATATATATATATATATATATATATATATATATATATATAAACACACACACACATATATATATATATATATATATATATATATATATATATATATATATATAATGTGTACACTTGCAACATAGTTGTTATATGGCACATGAAAAGTATCAGTTTATAGTATTAATATACCGACACATCATGAATGAGGGAGTTATTCGGTGTTTCTTGCTGTGATTGAAGTCCGTCTTGGAGATGTTCGTAGGCATCGGACAGACAACAGGACCTTTTCTAGGAATATTGCTGTACCAAGTAAGTTCTGCCGAACTTTGAATAACAGTTTGGACACATTGAGCGTACGTTTACAGTTATTGATTATGTATGATTTCCTCTTGCCGTTCGTAGTTGTCACAATTCATCGACGAGTTTATCACAATTCGTTGATTAGTTTAGTACGGAACAGAGCAAGGAAATGCTTATCATATGACCGGAAAATTACAGTTAATTAGTATATGAATGCACAGTTTAAGTAAGCTTGCGATATGTTAAATTAATACTACAGCTTACTGATGCATTGGAACCTAATTAATACAGTCTGGACATAATTGATACGAATAGTGAGGTGCCCGCTTTAGCGGAATACATTTATAGATGTACTATTTTCAAATTAACTTGATATTGTCCTGATATACATAGTTGCTCTTGTGTCTAGCAGACGACGGGTAACATTAGTTAATTGGAGACTTATAGTGCATGCAGTTATCCGCCAGATGGCATGTCATACCGGGCCTGATTGCTACTTCCGGTTTTCAGAACAAATCAGTCATGTCTGCGACTGCATGTACAAAAAGTAAGTAATATACCTTCTGCTACCTGAATACCTGTTCTGTTCAAGGATTTAACAGTAAGGGCAGGCATACATTTACCCAAATGTAAAGAGAAATATAATGCATGGGTGATAGCAATTAGTCGATCTGACGGAAAATTACAGAAGCCAACACTGATAACAGCAAGGTGGTGTATGGCTTATTACAAGACGACGGATTATAAATTAAAAACATTAATTGTAAGAATTTCCCGTGAATAGTTCGGCTTTATTTCATGTAAACTGTCAAGTTATATTAATGCCTGTGGAGTGAGGAGGCCCGTCGCGTCCAGAATATTCGGAACAGGTCACAATTGTGGTACGTAGTTACATAAATATTACGTTCTAACCTGGCGTATGTTACCTTGTTTCCACAGCATTTAACACGTATGTAAGAGAATTAGAATAAGACTTAATTACGGATGGAGTTCTATAAGGTACTGATTTGTACCTCGCATATTGGCTTCGCATATTATTATAACGCGTATACATTTATACATATATACATTTATACATGCAAGGCAATAATTACACTGCCTGACAATTTGTTAGTTTTGATCAGTTGGAAACCAGAATTGTCAACAATTGTCTAGCTGTATTTTCTGTCACTGAATGTCATTGAAATACTCAAACATTTGTAGTTGTATCTAGTTATAGGTTATTGCTCGCAGTACACTGTAGGCTCAACACTTCCTAAATAGAACACACAGCTGATATGATATGGGCACATAGCAATATTCACCGTTGATTGTCCTATCAATTCATGGACCCGTAATATACAGATATTCACACCATGCTGCAAACGTTCTGCAGGCAAAGCAATACTCATATTTAGGTGTTTCCTCACGCCATGCACATGCTAGATTTATATGTCAATAAATTACTGAAACAAATCCCGTGTTTGCGAGAACAATGTATTGCATCAATTATACTGAGGTGTTCTGGTCAAGTTAATCTGCTATTAAGGCTGTGTCACATGTAAGTTTCAAACTATTTATCCTTCGTGTACAGCATATATAGGTAACAGCTTTCTTTTTAAAGTGTGGTTAATAATAAGACGCATTATTTAGACACTAAAATCCAAAGTACAAACTCCGTTCAGTAGTATTTGCAACAGTAGATAAACCTTACAATAATTAAATATAACAAAAGTACACGTAAAATCATATGAATTCGTATAGTTAAATCAATATAATAGTAGTAGTAGTTGTTTTAGTAGTAGTAGTAGTAGTAGTAGTAGTAGTAGTAGTAGTAGTAGTAGTAAGTA
>JAODUO010000051.1:12500-17500 GCA_025642075.2 Ridgeia piscesae
TAATATACCTAGTAACTCCAAAAATAATATCCGCTCAATTTTGATTAAACAATGAGTTACTAGGCTCTGGCTTTGCACGGGAGAACTGTAGGATAATTTCAAAAATGTAAATGTAAAAATAGCACTCTACAGCTTGCATTATTTGCACTGTGACTGGACTTACATTATTTGCTGTCTGTGATATATGTTAAACTAACGTTGACTGCCAGAATAATACATGTTCTTATCACTCCATTGAATGTCGTGCAGGAATATGAATGAAACTAAACCCATAATATTTGTGTAGAACCGAAATAATCCAATCTCCCAAAAATTCAATGCCAATATTTTACATCTGTAGGTACAGAAAAAGGAGCGAATCTTGTGATAGTTGGATTCATCATTGCAGTGTATCAACTTGTGTGCATGTTGGCCAGCCCTGTCATTGGATACCACGTGAGTTCATTTACTGTGTTCAATTTGTATTGACATTATGTTCACACTGTCATACATAACATAGTCACAGTTTGAATGATATGGACATTAGGACGAGTCACGTAATCTGCGCAATAGATCGCTATGTAAAATATAACATTTAATGTCGTTGGATTGTTATGGTTATTGCTCTTTCCATTTCCCTTTTAAATAAATTTACAGTAACTATTCAACACGAGTCTATAAACGTGAAGATCCGTTATTTCCAGTTATTTCCAGCGCTATTATTTATATAACAACAGTAATACTAACAAGTTTTAAATAACTGCTGTAGTATGTAATTGTTTCAACAAATCCATGACTATTGTTCCAAAGGATCGTTTCAGACATAGTTCCGATATTTGCTCTAGGGAAGGAATGAAGTGGGTTTTCGTGCGATTGGGTAAGGCTTTTGGGTAAAGCGACATTGGTGCGTGGACTAACGGTCTATAGTGACGATGTCATGGTGTTTGGACGAGAACACATTGGTGCGTTGACTAACGGTCTATAGTGACGATGTCATGGTGTTTGGGCAAGAACACATTGGTGCGTTGACTAACGGTCTATAGTGACGATGTCAAGGCGTTTATAGTAAGAAAAACACCTACATAGCACCATCAATCTTGACTTCATTCGATGGCGCAGAAGACACGCACCTAATAGTATGTAATGATGTAATACAGTTTAAGCAAGAAAACAACATAGACAACAACATGAATTTTCATATCCGTTAAACCACAATGGTACAAATTCAAGCAACTGGCTTGAAAAGAAAACATTATATTGTTTTATAATCATTATTAATTCCTCACGACGTCGTTAAAGTTTTTTTGTTTTTACCTTAAGGTTTCTGGATGCAGTTCCAAGTGGCGTCACCTACATTGTGATGAGTCTGCTGGTTCGTTCTACCATGGCACTAGGAGTTGCTGGTTTTTATACGGCAAGCTTAGACATCGTGGCGAAAGAATTCCCTAACAACATTGCAACAATATATGTATGGAACTATATATTCCTTCTTCTATGTGAATGACTTAAGCTGCATCTATCGTTATATGTGTCATACAAAAAATAACCTGCGTATGTGAACAGCCAAAACGATGCGATCTGTGAACATATCTGTGCCAATGTTTGCATTTTTACATCTGCAGGCAAAGAAAAAAGGAGCGAGTCTTGTTGTAGCTGGATTGATCATTGCGGTGTTTGAACTTGTGATGATGTTGATGAATCCTCTAATTGGAAACCATGTACGTTTCTTCAAGTTTGTATTATATACATGTTTATGCTGACATAATACGCTCTCGTATATACACGAAATCACAATTTAACTGACGTGGACATACAGGTCGGGCCAGGCATTTGGCTGAACAGATCATGTAGAATGGGTGCGGAGGGTATTTTCGTGTTCCGTGATTTGCAAAGTCATTTCCTCGTGAAAGGTGATTTCTTGTCACAAAATCTAATTCACCAAATTACAAAAGAAGAGAGATAATCAATCTTACAAAAGACATGGTATTTTTCATGCGAAATGTGAAAACCCAAAAGTCAAGCTGCCATATTTATGCTCCGTAATGCCTGGTGCAATGTTTAAAACGGAGCTTGTTGACTTTTCAGTCAATCGCTCGAGTTCATTGGGTGGGCTGGCGACATAGCCAAAGTATTTGTTATATTGCCACTGTTTATTACACGCATTGATCACTTTGCAAAAGGTCCAAGTACACGTAGTTCATGTCTCGGTCTGTGCACGCACATAAACCACTAGCCTCCTCTCACATGCCTGTCATTATGCAATTCCTCTACTGACGTTTCGTGCTGTATATACATAGACTGGCTCGACCATACACCACCAACCTACTCTACGGACAAAGAGCTATTCCAGGTTGTATAGCCTGACCCCGATTCTCCTAAGTCGGATATTAATAATAAAACGGGCTTATATGAGTTTATGTATGTACTTATGTTGCAATTTATATATTTACATTTAGACATGTATCCCTGTGTACATGGGGTCAAATAAACGTTCTGCTTTGTCTTGTAATATCTAATTTATTTACTATTATCTAGCATATATTTATGAACGTTTCTATATTTTATGCAATATGTTAACCTATTTATTATCATTATATCTAACAAAAATAATGATATGCAGATATTATATTCACTTTGCAAACTTACGTGTATTGTCATCTATCTGGATGAAGGTTGTTCATTGTATCTATGTTATTTCTAAATGTTATGAATAAATACAATATGGATATAAACCCTTACGAATTGAGTGATCTATATATATATATATATATATATATATATATATATATATATATATATATATATATATAGATCACTCAATTGTAATAACATATTATATATATATATATATATATATATATATATATATATATATATATATATATATATATATATATATATATATATATACTCTATGTAATTGTTGTTCTTGTTCTTATTCTTCTTCTTAGTATTGTTATAGTATGACAATCGATTGTAGTCTAAGTCATTCTGTCAGCTCTTGCAGCACTGGTTGCTTCTCGCCAGTTCTGTCAGGGCAACAGTTTCGTGACGAGGCGTACATAACCCACAGAAACAGCTGAAAGACGAATTACACACAGGGTAAACGTCTACAGTCGTAGCTACAGTACATGGTGAATACTGCATAATTACCAACACGGCTGTGTATTATTGTTGTACAGAAAGCTGTATTTGACAGGTAACATATTTAACGCGTTAGTTGCGTTCCCGATAAATGTGGATCGCCATGATATAACGACATGGTTGGAAGTATAGGTAGCCTTTATGTTATACAGCGTAAAGTTAGTGTCTTATATACGAAGTCAACGTTGCTGCGTTTAAACTAATAGTTACTACAAGAGTAGGTGTTGCGCAGGCGTCGGAAAAATAATTAATATTGGTGAGTCAGAGCCGGAGTGTCACCTTTGCTCCTTCTCCGATGTTGCGTTCTCTAGATTCATTACATCGAAACAAAGGGGTATTTTGTTGAAATCGCCACGACGCCGTATCATCTACTTCACCGCTCGTTAAATAATTGTGATATAATATATATACATGCATACATACATACATACATACAACATACATACATACATACATACATACATACATACATACATACATACATACATACATATAAAACATAATAATAAGAGAGAGAGAGAGAGAGAGAGAGAGAGAGAGAGAGAGAGAGAGAGAGAGAGAGAGAGAGAGAGAGAGAGAGAGAGAGAGAGAGAGAGAGAGAGAGAGAGAGAGAGAGAGAGAGAGAGAGAGAGAGACAATCCACAGAAAATTACTTGATTTCGGACGCACCTAGTACATGAAGTACGAACAACTGTGTTCCATTTTCGGTATTCTCAGTAAGGTTGACATAAGTGATATGGCGCTATACATCGTGCATAAGCTGCTAATGCAGGACACGTGTAAAGATATATTTTAATTAGTGACTATGATGAAAAGAAAACTCACGATAAATAATCCTGTAAAACTCAAAACTGTTGCTGCCCATTCAAAGCCCAAAGTGATAGTAAGATATCCACCAGCGATTGGCCCCACAAACAACCTACAACAGATCAACAGAAATGAGATAGAATCGATTATTAGATGTAAATATGTAAACAACGGTATTTGTAGGCACATACACTTAAATGGAAAAAATGCACTAGCAAAAAAGCCCGTCCCCTGGAGGGATGAGATAGTACTTCTTACGAGATGGTTGTGATTGCAATAGTTATCAAATGTTAAAAACTGCACAGCATCATGGCATTAGTACGATGAAGTAAAATAAGTCGTGTTGGTCCGTAATTCCGATTGAATGTTTGAAATCCACGAACCAAATTCGATAGAAAGTGAAATTCATGTCCTCGTAATATTGTACCGATGTCAAATAATGTTCCTATTGCTATGGTATGGGAGACAACTTAAGCCTATTTATATACTCTGTCGGAATGTTAACTTAAATGCGTGAACTCCTGTGGGGAGAATGGTGTGATGTCGTTACTTGTTTGTTTAGCTATTATTCATTCTATAAGTTTATTGCGCTTATTTATACACTTAATTTACGTATTTACGAACTTTTGAGTTTATTATTATATTATAATTATGTCACTCAACGGAACACGCCATTCTGGAAGTTATCGACCGAACAATAGCCACCCTTGAGTCCAACGAAACACCTATTAATATATTTTTAGACTTATCAAAAGGCATTTGATACCCTAGACCATTCAATATTATTAGGTAAACTACAATTTTATGGGATGGATGCTGATGCTCTAAAGTTAATGGAAAGTTATTTGAAAAATAGAAAACAATATGTCATTTACAATGACTCAATCTCTAAAGCCGTGCCCATTACCCTTGGTGTGCCACAGGGTTCTATTTTAGGTCCACTTTTGTTCTTAATATATATATATATATAAATGATTTACCAAACTCATGTGAAACATTCAAATATATAATGTATGCAGACGACACAACTTTGTTTACAACAATTCAGTTGTCTAACACATGCCCCACTA
>JAODUO010000051.1:22500-55000 GCA_025642075.2 Ridgeia piscesae
CTGTTCAACAGAAATTAAGTAATGTTACCAATCTTCTAGATACAAGTGCTATATGTGTACATCAAAATCGCGTAAATTTTCCGGGAATGACGTCGTTTTACGTTCACCTCGGTAATACAAACATTGTGCATGTAAAGGGAATATAGGACAGTCCTAAATAATTTTAGAAAACTAAAATAAAACTTTGATTCTACTATTCCAATCATTTAGCACCAATGATACGTTTAGTGATAAAACACCACATAATTGTCATAAATGAAGAACTACTCAAATAATTGAGTGGTTTAATGTAAATAAGTTGTCACTAAATAAAACTAATATAATGCCTAGTAAGCCAATACAAAGCATGTTTCTAAACAAATGATAACATGTGGGAACTTTAGAGGCATTAAGCTGTTGGAACATTGGATGAAGATGATTGAGAAGATTGTAGAGCGCAGACTCATAAAACTGATCACAGTCAACAACATGCAACTTGGATTTGATCTTTACCTTCGTAGATTTGGAAAGAAAAGCGTGATGACAGGGTGCCCAGGGATCAGGTGTATTGCTGTCTGAGAAGGAGAGGGGTCCCAGAGAAGCTAGTGAGACTAGTAGAATCAACATACCATGGAGCATCAACAATAGTGAGAACCACCCATGGTAGAACTGACGAGTTTCCCATCAAAGTTGGCCTACACCAGGGATCAGGGCTAAGCCCATTCCTGTTTATCGTAGTACTAGATGTCATCAGCAAAGAGTTCGAATGCGGGTTGCCACGTGAACTGCTGTTTGCTGACGATCTGGCAGTTGTAACAGATACAGAGTAGGAGATGCAGAGGAGATGGCTTGGTTGGCAGATTGGGATGGAGAGCAAGGGACTAAAGGTCAACATCGGGAAAACGGAAGTGATGGTCAGCAGCGGAGGAACAAAAGCAAACATCAAAGACAGCCAAGGCACAAGCCTCAGACAGGTGAATAAATTCAAATATTTAGGTGTCACCATCAGTGAAGAAGGAGGTTCAGAGGAAGCAGTAAGAGCAAGCGTCGGTGTAGCGTGGGGCAAGTGGAGAGACCTATCCGGAGTCATCAGTGATAAGAAAATGCCAAGGAAACTAAAGATCAAGCTCTACATGACTGTCATTAGACCAGTACTTCTGCATGGAGCAGAATGTTGGACAGTTAGAAAGAAGGAGGAACAGATTTTCGAGAAAACAGACATGAGGATGTTGCGAAGAATTAAAGGATTAACACTGAGAGACAAAGTAAAGGGTGTGGACATCAGAAAGGAGCTAGGAGTGACTAGTATACAAGAGAAAGTCAGAGAAATTAGACCACGTTGGTATGGACACATGCAGAGAATGGAAGAAAACAACGAAGTGAGAGCAGTTGTTGACATGAGAGTGCCAGGAAAAAGACCAAGAGGGAGACCAAGAGGGAGATGGATGGATTGCGTCCGAAGGTATATGCAGGCACTGCGGATCACCCCGGAGGATGCCCAGGACAGAACATTCTGGAAATCAAGCATTCGGGCCGCTGACCCTACCTAGTGGGAAAAGGCGAAGAAGAAAAAGAAGAAGATAAACATTGAAGAAGAATGTGACTTCTTAGGTTTAGCCCTGGGTACCAACATAAACTGAGAAAAAAGTAAAACATTTCAAATCAGTAGAGATATTGAGTATATTAAAACATGTTGTAACCTTACAAACAAAATACACTAATACATTTTTTTTGCCTGATGTGTTGGGGATACCATAGCAATAGATTAATTAAAAAATGAAAGAAAGCGGTGAGAATGATCACATTAAGTTAATAAATCTTTCTGAAGAACATAATTTATTAAAAGTAGAAGACTTCTTAAATTGCGAGAACAAATATTGTATTACAAATATAAACATCAAAATCTACCGGTCTATTTACTAAGATGGCAGATAATTCCAAATATCAGCACACATAAATATGACACTCGGATAGCAACTGAACTATACACCTTCATAACAAATCAAGAATTTGCAAAAAGTGCTTTAAATACAAGTTATCACATATTATAAATATTACTCCAAATTCAGTAAAAGACAAAACAGTGACCTATTGTTTGAAAGGTTTCCCAAGTTATGCTAAACACATATAAAAAAACAACTACCCAATACTTACAGTCAAATAAATTACCATACTTGCATATGCGTACACAACACAGAAATATTTAGACTTTTTTGTTAGTGAAAACGCTTGATTACACATATACACATTATGTATATAATGGTTTTTGGGTGGTTCCTACAATTATCTGTACTTGTTTTAATGCCGTGGAAGAACAAATGTAGCCTTACCCTTATCACAATTCGATAGTACTCACTTGGAACAGTATCACTCCAAGCGCTGGTCCTATGATCACTCCGACGCCAGTGAACACCTCTAAGACGGACTTCAACCATAACAAGAAACATCACCGAATAATCGCATCATTCATGATGTGTCTGTCTTTTAATAAGTTAATGCTTCAGTGTTAGTCATTAGTATAGCCACGTATCATTAAAGCAACAACTGTTTTGTTTATGTGTGTATGTGTATATTATTGCTCTCTCTCTCTCTCTCTCTCTCTCTCTCTCTCTCTCTCTCTCTCTCTCTCTCTCTCTCTCTCTCTCTCTCTCTCTCTCTCTCTCTCTCTCTCTCTCTCTCTCTCTCTCTCTCTCTCTCTCTCTCTCTCTCTCTCTCTCTCTCTCTCTCTCTCTCTCTCTCTCTCTCTCTCTCTCTCTCTCTCTCTCTCTCTCTCTCTCTCTCTCTCTCTCTCTCTCTCTCTCTCTCTCTCTCTCTCTCTCTCTCTCTCTCTCTCTCTCCCTCTTCCCTCTCTCTCTCTCTCTCCCTCTCTCCTCCCTTCCCTCCTCCCTCTCCCCTCCCTCTCTCTCCCTCCCTCCTTCTCTCCGTTCACCCCTCCGTCCCTCCGTCCCTCCGTCCCTCCCTCCCTCAGCACTCAGTCCCTCCCTCCCTCCTTCCCTCGTTCCCACCCTCCCCATCCCACACTTCCTCCTTCCCTCTCTTCCCCTGTTATGTATAATACATGCACACGTTGCCCTCACTTCCCTTAATATACTATTTAACCTGCAACCTATATAATATGCATGAAGGATATGATGTCCCATACATCAACTGTTGCAACTTTGAGCGGGAATTCTTTCGCCAGGATGGCTAAGCTTGCCGTAGAGGAACCAGCAACTCCTAGTGCCATGATAGAACGAACCAGCAGACTCATCACAATGTAGGTTGCGCCACTTGGAACTGCATCCAGAAACCTTTTGGTGAGAGAAATCACTTCCATTTAAAGTCACATTAGTAATTATGTATATTATTATATTGTGGCCTACTAATCCAATTGAGTAGATTTTAGAAGTGTAAAAACACGGATTAGGCATTGCTTCACGTTGCTTAGCAAAATAATTGATTGTGAATAAAAGCATCATAACGTAATACGTTCTAAGCCTATGAAGGATGTACTATGTAATGTTTTTCTAGTCCTTTGCTTTTGGGAATTTATGCCATCATAGACTCTATGCCTCTAGGAAATACATGTGAAATACTGTTGTTTTACAAGAGAAGAGTTACAGTAATCATGCATTTTTATGACAGTTTATTTCTAGTTCATCAATATGGATCTTGCCAAACTATTATAAAAATGGTCATTAGACCAAGCACAAATACGTTCTTACCCAAACGCCACACCGCCACCGGCGCTCAACATTAGCCCGCTCACAAATGTAAAGTTGGCCCCAATAGTGGCCAGCTGAAACACATACACTACATATATAAAGTCGTTGAGTACACATGCGTGAAAGGGTTTGTCGGACTCAAGGGTTAAATCATATATCTTTCTTTTTCGTATAGTCGTTTGAACGGTTTTTGTGTGTTTTTATCCGACTATGTATTTCAACTTTCAAATTTGAGTTGTCATTAAAAATCAATTATTACAGAAGAACATAATTGAAAACCTCCAAATGTAATTAAATAACTGTGGAAAAGTATGCAACAAAACTGCCACACTGTCTGTATTTCCGGTAGTCCGATATTAAATTTGTGTTTGACATCAGCGTCTTTTAAATCCCAATAAACTCAATCACAATTTAAAAGATTGAAAGTTAAAGCATATAAAATCAACCTAGCTCGAGGTAATTGCTGAAAAATATCGCAAACAAATTATACCAATATCATAAATAAATCAGTGAAGGCAGGTATTTTTATAACCACGTGTATGTTTGACAGTGTGAACATAATGCCAATACAAATTGTTTAGTACTATACAACAGTAAATGATCTCACGTGGTATCCAATGAGTGGACTCGCCAACATGCACACAAGTTGATAAACGGCAATGATCAAACCAGCTACCACAAGACTCGCTCCTTTTTTCTGTGCCTGCAGATGTAAAAGTGCAAACATTGGCATCATCGTGTTCGGAGATCGGATCATTTCGATTCTGCATGGGAAAGTATATTGGTCTCAACTGCGTTTATATCTGTGTAATGCGAAATTTAAATCTAAACAATGACAAGAACAACTGTTACGCATGCGGCCAAAGCGAGTGTCTGTTCAATGGTAAGCTCAATGTAGCATATACACCAGGCATCATATAATTAAATATATTACATAACTTTGCAAGCGATTAAGACTAACAATGCAAATGGTGTAGCCTACATTGCGTCTTGCACTGATATTTTGCATACTCAATGCCAATTTGCATTGATTTTTTGCATACTCAATGCTAATTTTCGATTTTTTTCCGATTTACTTTATCAATAGAAGTTTCTGAGCGAAAACAAGAATATGCTGTCATATCATATGTGGTATGCGTTATACAGATTAAGAAATAATGTGTATGTTTGTTCGAAAAAAAGTTAAATCGATTTACAACCAAACAAGAAAACTTATTTCAAGCGCCACATTAGTCGGTCCTCGTTAATGTTTACGAAGTAATGACCTACAATTCGTATTCGTTCCGTCGGCGAAACGGATTTTATTTCCTACTAAACTCAAATATAAAATGTTACGCGTATGTTTAGTCATTTCGATTGACTTGTCACACGGCTTCGAAAAATTGAATCTCTCGGCATATCGATTTGAATCGTATGAATTTCCCGCAGAGGAATCGGTTAGGAAATGTTCAAACTCAGGGGAATACCCCATTCCACAAGTATCGTACTGTTCCTATCAAATCATGGACACATATCCTCTAAACGGAATGCTCTTGTGTTCGGGCAGTGGGTGTTACAGCCTTTCAACTCCCCTTTAAGTCAATGCGGTGACGTTGTGCCAGTACTTGTCAAAGTTGTAACACTGAATCAGTGTCACAAAGCCAAGCTCTCGCGTAGCATCAGTTCGCCAGTGTTGTGACACCAAGCCTTCACACGGCGCCAGAGGGCCGTTGCTATGCCACGTCCCCTATCACTCCCTAAATAAATCATTACGTAAAAATAAACCTATAACATCACGTAAATACCAACTTACCTCGGCAGCATAGAATGGTGCAACGAGGCTATACATCATGCCCGCGAAAAACCTAGCTATGCAAAATATTATCACAGTAATTTTGCGATTCTTCATCTTGTTCTGATCCGGCACGTCTTCCTGCTCAAAGGGGTTGTAATCACTGATCTTACAACTGTCGTGAGTAACATCTGACGACAGACGTCGGAGCGGAGGGTCATCGGTCAAGGATCGTTCTTCTGCCGCCATCAGCGAAACCTGGACACTGAGAGAAAATATGATTAAAGTCAACATTAGATCCACCATTGAGTGAGAGGGTGTGTGAGAGAATGAGTGAGTGAATGACTGAGTCAATGAATAACTGATTTAGTGAATGAGTGAGTGAGTGGGTGGATGAATGGGTGGGCGAGTGAGTGACTGAGTGAGTGAGTACGAGACAACGTCAAATCCTCTGCAGTGAATAAACGTCAGGCGGGCGGGCGGGCGGGGGGGATGGAAAAAGGGGAAAGAGGGGAGGGAGGGAGGGAGAGGGGGAGAGAGGGAGAGAGGGAGAGAGGGGAGAGAGGGAGAGGGGGAGAGAGGGAGAGAGGGAGGGGGGAGGGAGGGGGGGAGGGAGGGAGGGAGGGGGGGAGGGGGGAGGGAGGGGGGGGAGGGAGGGAGGGAGGGAGGGAGGAGGGAGGGAGGGAGGGGGGGAGGGAGGGAGGGGGGGATTAGGGAGGGAGATGGAGGGGGGGAGTAGGGAGGGAGGGAGGGAGGGAGGGAGGGAGGGAAGGAGGGAGGGAGGGAGAGAGGAGGGAGTGTATATGTATATGTGTATGTGTATGTGTATGTGTATGTGTGGGTGTGTGTGTATGTGTGTGTGTGTGTGTGTATGTATGTGTGTATATGTGTGTGTGTATGTGTGTGTGTGTGTGTGTGTGGTGTGTGCGTGTGCGTGTGCGTGTGCGTGTGCGTGTGCGTGTGCGTGTGGGTGTGCGTGTGGGTGTGCGTGTGCGTGTGCGTGTGCGTGTGCGTGTGCGTGTGCGTGTGCGTGTGCGTGTGCGTGTGCGTGTGCGTGTGCGTGTGCGTGTGCGTGTGCGTGTGCGTGTGCGTGTGTGTGTGTGTTAGACGACGAAATTGCGACTTCAATGGGTTCAGCCTTTGCACAACTTTAAATAATACTTTTCCATCGATGCCTGTATCAATTTAAATTTAATCATTTTAAATAGACAATGTCTGAAACTACTTAAATACGCTAATATTGTAATTAAAAAGTAAAGGTAAATTCTTATATATCGCAATATTCAGTCCTCATCAGTGCTCATTGTGCTTTACACTTTATACTTCCCTCGCAGATCTATTCAATCAAACACCATCTCAACTTTTCTGGAAATCATCCAGCGATACCTCAATTAGTGCGCGAAAGCTGCTCGTACAAATACCTCACAGGTTCTCGTTCATACAGCTGAGTGAACTGGAGTAATATAGAGTGAAAAAGATTTGCCCAAGGTTTCACACAACAGCACAGTATTCGACCATGATTTTAGCCCATAGTCAGAAGTTCTACCCCTGAGCTACTGCGTTCTATTATCAGTATTGTTTTTATATTGGTTTGAAATGCTTTCCTATCCAATGTTATTAAATAAGCTTACCATCGATCTGGAACGTGAGCTGTAGGTCTTACGGTTCCAGAGGATCGGGTGTAATGTCTAAAACTGAGGCTAGGTTGTCTGGAGTAGACAACCCGTCGATTTCACTGCGGGTGAAGGAATTTCCATAACAAAACTTGTTATGTTGTTATGTTGTTACGTTGTCATCTTTACACACATCACTCAGCCTCGCGCGTCAGTGGTCGCTACGGCTGACTACGGCAGCACCAGCTTAATTTACCGTACGTATCCCTGGCAAACCCGTTTGCGAAACTGCTCAGCCAATTATATAACTCACGATGAGTGTAGTCAGACACTGGCACAGAGTTACCGTAGTAGTCGTTCGCCTAGTTAGTTTGTACTATTTATATATTATTTGGCCTCTGGGCATGTCATAATGATAAAATTGCCATCAGAAATATCACGAACCATTTGCATTTAAAATAAATAAACATTTGTTATAGTATTTTATAGCTGGATTTCAACTTAAACATAATTCCGAAATTACAGAAAAAAAGGTTATTCGAATTATATCCCATAGCAAATATAATTCACACACAGAACCTTAAATGAAATGATTAAATTTATTGAAAGTCGATTATATTTTCACTCAAAAATATATGATGTGACATCCCGTCCTCATCAGTGCTCAACGCGCTGTACAATACTTCCCTTGCAGTTCTATTCAATCAAACACTATCTCAACTTCTCTGGAAAGCATCCAGCGACACCGCAGTTAATACGCGAAAGCTGCTCGTACAAATATCTCCCAGGTTCTCATTCATACAGCTGAGTGAACTGGGGTAATATAGAGTGAAACAAATGTGCCCAAGGTTTCACACAACAGTACAATATTCAACCATGATATTTGCCCATAGCCCTAAACACTACCCCTGAACTACTGCGCCCTATTATCATTATTGTTTTTATATTGGTTTGAAATGCTTTCCTAGCCAAATATTATTAAAAAACTTATTGTCGATCTAATAATAATAATAATAATAATAATAATAATAATAATAATAATAATAATAATAATAATAATAATAATAATAATAATAATAATAATAATAATAATAATAATAATAATAATAATAATAATAATAATAATAATAATAATAATAATAATAATAATAATAATAATAATAATAATAATAATAATAATAATAATAATAATAATAATAATAATAATAATAATAATAATAATAATAATAATAATAATAATAATAATAATAATAATAATAATAATAATAATAATAATAATAATAATAATAATAATAATAATAATAATAATAATAATAATAATAATAATAATAATAATAATAATAATAATAATAAAAATAATAATAATAATAATAATAATAATAATAATAATAATAATAATAATAATAATAATAATAATAATAATAATAATAATAATAATAATAATAATAATAATAATAATAATAATAATAATAATAATAATAATAATAATAATAATAATAATAATAATAATAATAATAATAATAATAATAATAATAATAATAATAATAATAATAATAATAATAATAATAATAATAATAATAATAATAATAATAATAATAATAATAATAATAATAATAATAATAATAATAATTAATAATAATAATAATAATAATAATAATAATAATAATAATAATAATAATAATAATAATAATAATAATAATAATAATAATAATAATAATAATAATAATAATAATAATAATAATAATAATAATAATAATAATAATAATAATAATAATAATAATAATAATAATAATAATAATAATAATAATAATAATAATAATAATAATAATAATAATAATAATAATAATAATAATAATAATAATAATAATAATAATAATAATAATAATAATAATAATAATAATAATAATAATAATAATAATAATAATAATAATAATAATAATAATAATAATAATAATTAATAATAATAATAATAATAATAATAATAATAATAATTATAATAATAATTATAATAATAATAATTATAATAATAATAATAATAATAATAATAATAATAATAATAATAATAATAATAATAATAATAATAATAATAATAATAATAATAATAATAATAATAATAATAATAATAATAATAATAATGACTTCTTATGCGCCAATATCCTCGAAGATCAAGCTCAGTGGCGCGACAAAACCAAGGGGTTAAGCAATTGCGTAAACGTAGAACAGTGCGTGAGTCGTTGATGGATGGACGAAGGTTCTAGGAAGCTAAGGAGGATAGGCAGCATTAAAGAGATATGTTTTTAGACGTCGGCGGTAAGAAACTATATTACCTTCTGATTTGACACTGACAGTAAGCGAATTCCACAGAGTTGGTGCAGCAACCAAGAAAGCTCGGGTCCCAGCTTTCGTCTTAACCCGAGGGATGCAAAGTGGGTTACTACTGGTTGAGTGTAGCTCTCTGGAATTCCTTGCTGGAGTTAGCATTGAGTTTAGATATGTTGGTTGTTTAGATGCGAGTGCTTGATAGGATAGTGTGCAAATCTTGAAAATAATGCGATAGTGCACAGGGAACCAGTGCAATGATTTTAGAAGCGGCACCGAGCTAGAAAAACGAGGAGAACGCGTAACTACCCTTGCCAAGCAGTTCTGGACACGTTGAAGTCTTGCAATATCCTTGTTCGCAGTATTGTAAAGGAGGGAATTGCAGAAGTCGAGTGTGCTGCTTACTAGAGCTGTCGCGATGGTCTTAGCAACAGAAAGTGATAACAATCTGCGAATACGACGAAGATCACGGATATGGTAGAAACAGCAACGGCATGTTTTTGATATGTGCTGTTTGAAATTGAAGCTTTCGTCAAAGTTAACTCCGAGATTTGACACTGAGGGGGCTGGTGTTACACTCTGATTTAGGATATGTGTCGGGAAAAAGCCGTCGAGTTTTGCACACTGCGTTACGGCACCAATGATGATAAATTCGGTCTTGTTTGCATTTAACTTTAGTTTACAATTTTTCATCCAAAGGGAGACATCTTGGAGACAATCCCTGAGCTGGTTTAAGGAGTGGCAAGCATCTGGTGTAGTCAACGAAATGTAGATTTGGGTGTCATCGACATAAAGGTGATGATCCAAGTTGTGACCTTGGATTACAGAGCTTAAAGGTGTTGTGTATAAAGTGAAAAACAAAGGCCCCAAAACAGAACCCTGTGGGACACCACATGACGTGGGCAACATGTCTGAAAAGTAGTTACCTATTTTAATGGCTTGCTGTCTGTCAGTAAGATATGAAGTAAACCAGCTCAGGGCTGTGCCAGATATGCCGAACCATGTTGATAGACGTGTAATGGGAATATTGTGGTCGATGGTGTCGAAAGCGGCGGATAGGTCAAGCAGGGTCAGGGCGGTAACTTTTCCATTGTCGATGTTGAGGTTAATGTCATTGTGTACTTTTAAAAGAGCAGTTTCTGTAGAACGAAATTGTTTATATGCAGACTGCGACACAGTGGATAGACCATTTTTGTAGATGTGAGATCTGAGACGATTAGCTACAACCTTTTCAAGTATTTTTGAGATGAAGCTTAGGTTGGAAACAGGTCTGTAACTGTTTAATTCTTCTTTAGGCAGAGTTGATTTCTTAAGAACTGGATTAACATGGGCACATTTAAAATCGTCAGGGAAAAAGCCGTAGCATAAAGATGCATTTATGATGTCTGTTATTGGTTTAATTAATACGTCAAGGCATGCTTTCAATAGTATGGTGGGGATTGGATCAAGGTCACAGGATTTACTTGGGGATGACATGATTATTTTTCTCACTTCAGTAGTTGTAGCTGGTTCAAACGATGCAAGTTGAAAATTTAGTTTTGGAGAGTCTGCATGAACCGTGTCCGGAGTATGACCTGTGAAAGTTGATTGTATAATGCTAATTTTGTCTTTAAAATGACTCGAAAAAGAGTTACACGGTGACTTGATTGATGCATGAGTTGGTAGAGAAGGAGCAGGCCGCCTGTGTAAGATATCTCATGTTTACCATACATTTGTTAATAGTAGTAGTGTTCACTTTTATTTAAAATCATTGTTTCCACTAAACACCGCTCACCATAGCCATCAAATTTGACAATTAAATTAGTAAGTATTGCTTATATATTATCACTATTCCGTAATCATAGCCGCACCTCATGGTTTCTCCTAGACCGCCTGGTCCTGCATTTCGTGCAAGGTGTCTCTACATCAATTTTGTCAATCTGACCAGTTGTTGACAAGACGAACTACGATCTCTACACGATCTGTGTCACCCGGACCCGTGCTTGACACGGTAAACGTTTCAGTCTTGACATCAGCACTCGAAAGAACTGGGCGCCATCGCAACGAGGTTTCTGCCCCACAATACTTCACCCCGTCATTTATAGTGGTTTGAAATGTTTACACAAACATAAGTAATACTAAACTTTCGTTCATACAGTGAAGCTCACATCCTTCTATTCCCGAGCGTTGGGTGCAAATATTAAAAACTGAGTTTGCCTTTTTAAATCATCCAATCGAGTACGTTTGTTGTCTGGCGACATAGCAATTTGCTTCGACAAGACCGAACAATAAGTGGTGATAGCCAAGCGTTTTAGACTATGATGTTGTCACTTTGTATTATGTGATGCATCAGTTACTAGTCTAGATCACGCATAACTATAGCGTAGGTCATCTACATGCTACGTTATTTAAATGGCGGTAATGTTTTGTAACAATATATTGTTGAATTATAAGTGGTATTAATGAGACACTACTTATAAACTTTGAAATGGTGGCAGACTAAGTTGATGAAAAAACTGTCATGATATAGCAGTAAAGAAGAACGTTCTCAATTAAATTAAACCAGGGACTTCAGAATTCTTTCGTTCAGATGGTACTTTACTCGACTATGTGGTCGAAATGTATTCGGTAACAGATACAGAATAATACACTAGATTGATAACATATTGCAACCGTGGAGATCATCTGGAAACCATGTTGGGCGAATATCTGTGACCACCAGAACTAAATAATAACAATACCATTTCACAAAATTAAAGCAAAAATGTAAGAAAAATGAGTAGTGTGCAAATTAATAGGTCACATTGTATGCACATAAATGATGTTCTGCCTGACGCTGCAACATCGCATCATATTGAGGCTGTTTTCGAGTCATTCTGTGTCGAAGATTTATGTGTAATTGTAACCAAAATCTTTTTCATATTATTACCGCTAGATTAATGTCATACAGCCTTCAAAGTTTGTATTTATCATACCTTTAATATTATTTTATATTAGATGTTGTTATTTTGTCATGTCATAACTCTTCACAAATTCGTCGTTTGAATGTAAGAATCGCAGATCAATTTCCGGACCAGAATTTGGGTCGCAGCCACAAAAGGAACAAAATAAACACCGCTGTTGCTGCTACTGCAGGTGCTGTTGCTCGTTGTGGTGGTGGGGGTGGTGGTATGTATGTGCGTGCGAGCTTGCGTGCGTATGTGCGTGCATGCGTGTGTGTAGTCGTGTGTGTGTGTGTTTTGTGTGTGTGTGTGTGTGTGTGTGTGTGTGTGTGTGTGTGTGTGTGTGTGTGTTTGTGTGTGTGTGTTGTTGTGTGTGTATATGTGTGTGTGTGTGAGTGTGTTGCAATGTGTGTATGTGTGTGTGTATGTTTGTGTGTGTGTGTTGCAATGTGTGTATGTGTGTGTGTGTGCGTGTGTGTGTGTATGTGTTGCAGTGTGTGTTTATGGTGTATGTGTGGTGGGTATATATATGTGTGTGTGTGTGTGTGTGTGTGTGTGTGTGTGTGTGTGTGTGTGTGTGTGTGTGTGTGTGTGTGTGTGTGTGTATGTGTGTGTTTGTGTGTAGATATGTGTGTGTGGATGTCGATGTGTATATGTTGCAGTGCTAATAATGAATTTCGCGCCGAAACGATCGCATGCAAATAAAATCTGCGTATTGAATAAATCTTTAAAGTTGCTAATTATTTTAATATAACACAAAATAGATTTGTTTCAGTGGTATATTTTTACATAGTATACGTATGTTGCTCTGAGTGTATTATTTCATTATGTTAATCGATCATGGTGATATCACTTTGTCGGATCTTGCAACACTTGCTTCTCGTCAGTTCTCTCCGGGCGAGACCAAGTTGTCAATACATGCGCAATCCACAGAGACACCTGCAAGACGGATTACAGTATATAAGTTTACAGTCGTAGCGAGGTTTGACATTAATGCTACATAGCGTGGAGTTGGTGTCTTAGCCCAAACGTAGCAAGATTGAGTTGGTAGGCAATAGTAGCTGTGGCACGGGGCGGGTCAGAGACGAAGCTTCAGCTGCACCCATTCTAGGATGATGCGCTCTGTAGATTCATGCCGTCAAAAATGATATGTGCTCCTGAAATCGCCACGCCACCATATATTCTGCGTCCCTATTATATGACTCGTTTCATAACATCCGAAGATGGGCGTGGAAGGGGTGCTGTTGAATATTATCCGCGACTATCCAACTCATTGTCATAGCACTTTACACTCTCAGAAAACTTAAATTTATTTTTAAAAAAAGAGAATGACTATTGGGAGCTAATAATATCTGAAACCACACCACCAAACCAGTCACACTACAAATGGCCAAGTCGTCTCCACATGTGGGGGGCTATTCTTCCCTTTTAAAAACGTAGTAGATGCATCCCCCATCCCACGGATCCAAAGCATATTTATGGTGTTAAGCAACGTTAGGCTCGTATATTAATTGCGGTATAATTATACGTATACTGTTAGACTATGTGAACTTTGTATGTTATTTTCAATAATAAAAATTACATTTTAATGAAGAATACCTCAGACGTGTTTAATTGTAATGAAGTTAACAGCGACAGCAGATGTCGGATGTTTTACGCGTTAGTGATGGTAAGAAATGGCGTGGTAGATACAGATACCGTAGTTGCCATGAACAATATATAGTAATGTGTAGTAATGAGGTCAATAATAATTATTAATACTTAGCAACATAGCCCATTCCAATAGAATTCATATAAAATTAAATGCTTTTGGACGAATGTAGTACGTGCAGCTCGGACAATTATGTTTACATTTCAGCAAACTTTGTAAGCCTGACTTATTTGTTGTAATATGCCATGCATGTTTAACAGGACATTTGTTAAAATGTATTACTTTGATGAAAAAACTTACGATAAATAATCCTGCAAAACTCAAAACTGCTGCTGCCCATTCAAAACCTAAAGTACCACAAAGATATCCACCAGCGATTGGCCCCACAAACAACCTACAACAGATCGAGGCACAACAACAGAATAGATGATTAGATGCAAACAGTTTATATATGAGACTATGGTAGGTGTTTTCGCCTAAAGGGGAACACTGCACTAACAAAGGTACCCTTCTCTTGACGGGATAACATTGTAATGTATTCGTGACAGTTACTTTAACACGATGACGCGCTCACATAAAATACGATGACTTAGCCCTTCGGTATGATCCATTCCTTCGGTAAGCCCTACTCGTGATATTGTAGAGACGTGAAATAATAGGTGCATTGCTATGGTATTGGCCTGGAGTATGTGTAGATATATTGAGACAATGCCTACGTCAGGTTGCGATGTACCTAAGTCATGACGGGTTAACTTGTGTTAACTTAGTTGTACGCGCGAATTGCATTTTTCGTTATGCACTCTTGTGTTGAAGATAATAACCAGTCAACAGCTGCTCTCCGTGTTATCTACACCTTTAGGTGATGCATGACGCAACTCTGAAGGAACTCCGACTCTGGATTTGCTGTCAGGGTTTTCTCCCTTAGCTTTTCCACAGTGTGGGTATAGCCGCAAAGCAGCGGAGGTTTGGAATAAACGTTTGCCTTCTCCCAGACAGGCGCACAGTCACGGTCTACGAGTCATATCTACCCGAAGGTTTTAAGACGCTATATATCGGCCGTTGTTCTTTCTCCTGTTAGTATAAGGATTAACTTCGCAATATGAAGCCGAGACGTTGGACTAGTCTTTCAGAGACTATATGGGGGTGCACCGTTGGGAAGTGGGAGCTTACCCTCACAATCACCCCGGCGTAACGGTATTTGGAATCAATGTACGTGTACATATATAAGGTGTGTATAAAAGGGTGTGCTGCGTAACACTTGTGGGTTGTAGAGTAATCCCTGTGTAAGTAGAGTAATCCGTGAATGAGTAGAGTAATCCCTGAATGAGTAAAGTAATCCCTGACTGAGTAGAGCAATCCCTGAATGAATAGAGTAATCGCTGAATCAGTAGAGTAATCCCTGTGTGAGTAGAGTAATCCGTGAATGAGTAGAGTAATCCCTGTGTGAGTAGAGTAATCCGTGAATGAGTAGAGTAATCCGTGAATGAGTAAAGTAATCCCTGACTGAGTAGAGTAATCCCTGAATGAATAGAGTAATCGCTGAATCAGTAGAGTAATCCCTGAATGAGTAGAGTAATCCGTGAATAAGTAGAGTAATCCCTGTGTGAGTAGAGTAATCCGTGAATGAGTAGAGTAATCCCTGTGTGAGTAGAGTAATCCGTGAATGAGTAGAGTAATCCCTGTGTGAGTAGAGTAATCCCTGTGTGAGTAGAGTAATCCCTGAATGAGTAAAGTAATCGCTGAATCAGTAGAGTAATCCGTGAATGAGTAGAGTAATCCCTGAATGAGTAAAGTAATCCCTGACTGAGTAGAGTAATCCCTGAATGAATAGTGTAATCGCTGAATCAGTAGAGTAATCCCTGAATGAATAGAGTAATCGCTGAATCAGTAGAGTAATCCCTGAATCAGTAGAGTAATCCCTGAATGAGAAGAGTAATCCCTGAATGTTTTGGCGGCCGACGTTCAAGTCATCCAAAATGAAACGATTGCAAATGCCTCTAGTCTAGTCGGAAGGAGGGGGCACCGTGGACCCCCGGAAAGATACTTTTAATCGGTGTTACCAAATCGGAACCAATATATAGAATACGGTTTGCTATGTTAACAAGTCAGCAAAAATGTCCCACGCAACATTCGTATACCAATTAGTGCCGCCGTTATTGAAAAGTCTGTTTATTTTTCACTATATCGCGGCCAATATTGCACAGAAAAGGTGTCCAGACCTATGATTTCAGGGTCAAAGATCATTAGAAGACCATTCCTGAATAAACTACGTGTGTCCTTCGTTTGGTATGCTAAAGTCCATCATTACCGGATATGGGACTTCTTCGCTGTATCTCAACCAATATTGCGGTATGTTGACAGATTGTTTAGGGCATTAACTTAATAAATCGTGTTGTTTTACCAGCAATTGTTAACTTGGGATCAATTGAAGGTATGGTGAATACAGAAATTCCAGTAAGTTCATTTACCAACTCATGTATTGATCTATGTAAATAACAAGCCAGAAGGATGTTGTCTGAGCTGCTGCGCCTCGACCTTCCATGGGCTTCAAGGTGATAATTGTCCGAACCTCATTCGCCATCGCATGCCCTGATTACGTAACATATAGGCTAGCTATTGATTTTCGTTTTATATATCTGAAGCTAGGACATGTTAGCTGCCAGTCGGCACAAAAATCGTTTAAAAAGAATTTTTTTTATTTTTGCCCCTCATGTCTCATTTCTACAAAGTTTTCGTGAGTCAGCCTCTCGGCAGAGGTTGACTCTCACGAAAACTTTGCAAAAATGAGACATGAGGGGTAAAAATACAAATCTCTGCAGAGAGGCTGACTCCTGAAGAGTCTGCAGGTGGCAACCAAAGGCCGCAATGGCCGCATGTACACGAAAGGAAGTGATAACAAGTTGCTCACCCAGTTGACACAGATGCTTGGACGACACCCGCCACCATTCCGTACGTGTCCAATGTATGCGGGTAACCCTGCTTGCTGCAATCGATATTATTCGATAGTATATCCATTCAAACACAATTATTTTGCAGTAACTAATAGTAGTTGTTGCTGTATTACGATTTCAACATTAACTTGTTTTAATTATGTGTTCTAATCTGCTCTAAGACATACAAAAAAAGTTATTTAATACTACTATTTAATACAACAAATAGCGTCGGTGTGCCATGCCGCTATGGCGTAAAATAATCCAGGTAAATTGAAGTGAAGCGTATTAATGCCCACTGGTTTTGGTCGTAAGTGGTATCACTATTCCAAGGTACCTTTATTATTATTTGAAGTGTTCGACAGTATCTTTGCAAACCTTTCACATAATTTGGGTATTGCTGGATTACACACACGCACGCATGGCGCACGTGCGCGCGCACACACTTGAAAATAAATTTATACTCACACGGCTGTGGCCAGCATTTGTTGCACAATGACAGGTAGACTGCCCATGCCGAATCCCAACATAAGTGAGCCCGTATACAGCAGCCACTCAGGGTGGCTGGAAAAAACAAGAAGAAGAAAAAACTTCCCTAGTCGGCACTTGATATATTTTCAAAAGCCGAACAAAAACAGCAGTAGTGCATAATGTGACCGGATACATCGAAATTATGAATAAGTCGGGAGTGACGATGCTGGCAATTCAGCGTCGAAGTGCGCGAACGGTGAATCTGGCTGGAATGGTGGCTTTTCAGGTTTTGGAGTTTTTAATTAGTACAATTATTCTAAAACACAGTCATGCTGTCACAACATTTTAAAACGATGGATAAGAAAAAACGAAGTTTGACAGAGCTGTGACGGTCTGAAATGACCAAAATTGTACGATAACTACTTCATTTCCAAAGAGTAGAGTCATACCGATTGAACATCTGGTATCTACCCACGCCGTGTCGTATACTGTTGAGAGCTAACTTCTTTGGGGACACTGTTAGCATAGCAAATTCAGTTTAAACATGGATACGTGTTGTGTTGTGAAGTACTCTGTAGCTGTAGTGTAGGTTACTTACTTTGGTATGTGTAGAAACGGTGAAGGTCCCATCAACATTAAGGCAACGCACACTATTAGGTAGCCAATTGTCACCAAAATAGGGCCCCAATTATTCTGTAAGGAATTAGGCGAATAGATTATAATACATCACCAACGTGCTGAAAGGGACGAGAAAACCAGTCAATTGCTGTGATTCCTTGACGTGTATCTACCCCTCTAAATGCTGGAGTTGTTAACACCAATTACAGGCGTATACATATACAGACAGGGGCCAATTTCTGTTGAAAGGAATGGTTACAATATAGTATCCAATAGTGAATTTCAACTGATTTATTATGTCAAATCTGGCACAGCGTGCGTTTTATGAAACATCTTTATAATGAGCTGACTTTTTCCATTTAGTTATTCTCCGTGTAATATTATACTAATTCCTTTTCAAAACAACATTATTTAAAATTTTATTCAACACCTCTAGTTAGCAACTGTTGATTTAATTATAAAAAGATCAAAATTAATTGATCCAACAAGTAATAATATACTGTCGAATACAAATATTACCAATAATATGTGTGCCTATGCAAAAATTTATGTACTAGTTAGTAAACCGTCAAATGGCGAAATTAATAATTGAATGCATACATGTATATCTGAGGATACGTGTACATCATGATATTAATACACGGCTGTTAAATGACATGTTTAAATATATAATCGGAAGTGTACGTGTAAGACTATAGACCTTCTATCGGCTGTCTGTGTACGTAATGTATACACCCTAGCCTCAGTACCATATTGTACATGAATTAGATCTACCACAGGGTCACAATTCTAGCGAAGACATTTATGGCAGCACACCATGTGGGTTTTTTGTCGTACACTAACATAGCACTGTTTTGGGGTCATTGAAATGTGTGACTCTTGAGAGAGTATTGCACACCAAAAGAACATACCTTTTTGTCAGCAACCATTCCCCACACGGGAGTTGTCATGCTGTAGAAGGCCGCTCCAATGATGAATAAGGCGGCCAGCAGACCCGGAGAGAAATGATACTGCAATCAAATTGGGCATGTATTTATATGAAATACAGTCACATGTTGATGGAAGAACGTAGTGGATACATCTGGAAATTCATTTGCATTTTGTTGAGACCATCCCATATATTTTAGATGTGATCATGAGTTGTAAAATGCATATCCTTTTTAAGGACAATAAAGTAGTGAAGTGAAGTGAAGTATTGCTGCGTTATTTCATTATTACTGACATTTTCTCGAGCTAGGTCTTTTCAGGTCAAAAAGTCTCATTTATCATATCCAAATCTACAGACTTCCGAAGAACGTTACAGGTTGATTCATCAATATCAGATCTAACAAATACTAATGACGATTGACGAACATCGTACATGAGTACGATGATATCATTCGATCTATTTCATTGTACACTATAATAATATTTATCTCCGACATCCAAGTAATATGTATGATATATGTGACCTGTTCTAACGAAATGAGTCAGATGTCAGCAAACTTGATTTCGAGAAAACACCGTAATATAAACATTGCACGGAGATTTTTGACGATTTCGAATTTTCGTCACTAAACCACACTTTAATGTCTTTTCTATCAACTGGCGATTCATATTTGCCATTTATATTACTATGTAGTACATTGCATAACCTTTTTAGAAAGGCTACGTAACATTTCACGCATGAATTTCGTAAAACAAAGCCGATAAAGCTAGAGGAATTCCTCAATGACGTCAACTTTAGCAAATAGGAACGTTTCTCTGAGAGCCCTATCCGCAAACAAACGTCACCAGTTTAATCGATTATTATGGTGGTTGCCATGGCACTAGCGGCAAGTACTACTACTTGTGTTTGGCGATCTTGACTAATAATGGACAGTGCCATTTTTCGCGCAGTACAACCTGTTTGGGGCCAACGTATACGTGTGTTATGATTATGTGCATTTAGACAACTTGTCAGATATCAGTGCTTATCGAAGCCACAACGTACAGCAATGTAAAATGCAAATCCCGTAAAATACACATACGGCCTAAAATCGTGTTGTTATTATTTGCACTACGTAAATCGCTCAATGTTAAAACGGACATCTAAATCTAAGATAAGAAAGGTATAACACAGGAAATTTAAGACCTGGTTTTCTTAGTGTTCATCAGTCGGAAACTACAAGTGTCATCCATCGTTAGAATGTTAATTTTGTGTCCAGTCCCCAATCAGCTCCATTCGCGCGGAGTCTCGCCATGTATCGTGACCTACTTACAGGCCCATTAATATTGAGTTTACCACTGTCACAGACACATAGCGATTTACGTAGCGCAGAGAGTATACACGGTGTTAGGCCGTATGTGTCTTTTACGGGATTTGCACTTTACATTGTTATACGTTGTGGTTTCACAACAGTGCGATAAGCACTTATATATGACAAGTTGTCCAAATGCACGTAACCATAACACATGTATACATTTGCCCCAAAACAGGGTGTACTGCGCGAAAGATGGCATTCTTCATTACTAGTCAAGATCGCGAAACTCAATTACTAGCCGGCGATGCCATGGCAACCATCATAATAATCAATTAAAATGCATGATTTCCGTGATCATTGTAACCGGCAAAGTATTCCGCTGCTTCTGTTTGTAATTATCCTTCGAACAATATAACTGTGAAACACTATTTGGGGACAGTCCGATTATTACAACCAAAAACAAAACAAAGTTCTATATGTCAACATGGAGAATATGGACTTCCTGCCCCCAAGTGCCCCCAACCTCGTTTTCGAGCCGAGACTTACACGCCCTAT
The DNA here is from genome assembly GCA_025642075.2 of Ridgeia piscesae. Lineage (NCBI taxonomy): Eukaryota > Metazoa > Annelida > Polychaeta > Sabellida > Siboglinidae > Ridgeia > Ridgeia piscesae. The sequence goes on from JAODUO010000051.1 coordinate 43,255, forward strand.
AGACGCAAATGTTTAACAGACTCAGATTTCTGCTGGTGTCGACGTGACTTTTTTTATGTTGGGGACGAAAAACCCACCCACCATCCCATTATGCTTTATATATTCCGGGAATTCAACTTGCCGCATACGGTACACGTATACTATCTATTATTATCTATTATCACGACTATAGTCACAGACACACTTTTAAGTTTTTGTTCAATTACAATTTCCTGTCACAATAATATTATATTCGTGTTTTTGTTGTACTACTACTGCAGCTTACTACACTGCTATTAATAATATTGTTTTTACTGGATTTCAGTTACAGTATTTGAATGTCTAGATGTTGGCCGGTGACAAAGACGGTTGGTTGCATTAGATTTATATCAAGGCGTTGACATGGTTTGAATTAATCCAGCCTGTAGTAGATTGTCTAGTCGTTAAATTGCAACTGTGGGATTGTCACTAGGTATTAATTGTATTTTGCCATGTTAGTAATAAAACAGCAGCTAAAGCCAATATTTCCATCACACACTTACGTCTTTCTATCTTTCATGTACATAGTAATATAAATACAACGTCATATATATATATATATATATATATATATATATATATATATATATATATATATATATATATATAAATATATATATATATATATATATATATATATATATATATATATATATATATATATATATATTATATATTACTATTTTATAAACGAAAGAAAAAACACGTGTGTGATGGAAATAGAATAGATCAAGTGAACACTAGAACACTATTTGGTGCATCGCATGATTCCGTCACAATGACGGATTTGGGAGTTGTTGATTTCTCAAACCCAACTCTTAAACAGAATGACAACATGACAGCTAAGTTTACTTACCAATCTAGCTGCCAGTTCAGCAAAGAAATCTATAGAAGCCGTCAAACTAATGGAAAAACGACACGATACCAGAGAGACATGAACCTATTCCCCCTTCCCCAACATCAGGTTACGACTTAGGCTACGTGTGTGGGGGGTTGGTTGGATGTGTGTTTGTTTGTGCGTGTGCGTGTACATGTGGGTATGTAGTTTTGTATAATTTGTTTACTCTATTCCTATGCACGTGTGGATTGAAAAATGTCCTTCATTTTAAAGAAACAGCTAATTGCCTAAACAAAACTTACATTTGTCTGAGCATGCACCGCGAGTGTAGTGTCGTAGAAACCGATGGTAATGTATAGGAAGATGGTAATCAGGCTGAGCAGAATGACGGGAAGATTTCCGATGAAAGACCAGAAGGACTTCCTTTCCTTTTGTTTGACATCTAAGTAGGCAAACAAAGGTGAGAGTTAACCGCTTTTAAACACAATAGTGAATCCGAATCTGTGAAGTTAGACTACAATCTTCAGAAAGTTATTGCGAACCAATACAACGCTGCCAGATACTGTATTACTGGTCGGTGTTCCCGACTACTGCGTTATGGTTGACTATTGACAAACAGGAACGTTTATTTCAAAATAAGACATCAAATCGCGCGTGTGTGTGTGTGTAGTGGTGTGTGTGTGTGTGTGTGTGTGTGTGTGTGTGTGTGTGTGTGTGTGTGTGTGTGTGTGTGTGTGTGTGTGTGTGTGTGTGTGTGTGTGTGTGTGTGTGTGTGTGTGTGTGTGTGTGTGTGTGTGTGTGTGTGTGTGTGTGTGTGTGTGTGTGTGTGTGTGTGTGTGTGTGTGTGTGTGTGTGTGTGTGTGTGTGTGTGTGTGTGTGTGTGTGTGTGTGTGTGTGTGTGTGTGTGTGTGTGTGTGTGTGTGTGTGTGTGTGTGTGTGTGGTGTGTGTGTGTGTGTGTGTGTGTGTGTGTGTGTGTGTGTGTGTGTAGTGTCTGTGTGCTGTGCGTGCATGCATGCATGCGTGCATGCGTGCGTGTGTGCGTGTGTGCGTGCGTGCTGTGTGTGTGTGTGTGTGTATGTTTGTACGTGAGCTAATGTTCCAGGGTCACAGGAAGACGGCACGTAGCAACATTTTTCGTTTCGTTTGCTTCAGTAGAATGTAATGTTGTTGCTGAGAAATTAAATTGTATTTGATGTGTGTGCGTGCGCATGTGTGTATGTGCGTATACATAGGGGACAGTTCGATAATATGAGCCACATTTTTTCACTGATATTCTGGAGCCGTATTACTAACTATGTGCTCTGTGTAACTATGACGTGAAAGACACCGTGATAAACTATTGGTGTGTGCATTATTGCATGCGTAGGTTGTTTACACTTTTAATGAGAACGAAAAAAACATTGTTTCCAAATGGCTCATCTTAAAACAAGCACTAGTAATATGAGCATGCCCCATTGATAATGTGAGCATACGTGATCATATTACCCAAGATGGACACACACACAAATGCAAGAGTAATACATGACAGACACATACGTCTGCACACCACACACCACCAAATGAACTTATGAACAACCTTAGCATATATATTAAAGCTTCATTTACCTACGTTATAAAAAAAAATCAAATATAAACACGAATAATAATAATTGTGTCATACATAAACTTAAATGGTCAACTAAAAAGTATAAAACGGCTGTATTAATTAGCAATACCAAAACCAAAAGGTGTGCTGTCGTGATGCTTCACACTAAATTATGACGACAACATTAACCTAGCCGTAGTTACCCTAACTTGTCACTATGCTATATCCTGTAGGTAAGTATTACTAGCTTTATTTTATTCTAAATCTCAAACACAACAAATCATTAACCTGACTATGTTGAAACCAACATATGGTACTAACTACAGGAACGCCTAAACTTACAGTTGTTTAAAAGCATGTGTGTGTGTGCGTGCGTGTGCGCGCGCGCGTGAGCGTGTGTGTGTGCTTGTGCGTGCACGTGCGCGTGCGTGCGCTTGTGTGCGCGTGCGTACGTGTGTGTGTACATAAACACGTTAGTTGCGGAAATCGAGTCAGCCTAACTAAAAGTTTCAATGTCGGTAGCATATATCGCGAAACAGTGTACGTGTGTTTCCAAACGCAGGTAATTAAATCTGGAATCATGAAAGCAATTCCACATTGCCATTGTTAGTGCAACACAAACACGTTGGAAGTTTAGAGACAATCACATATATATTGTCGTCCCACCACTCCACATTTTGGCGGCCTGCTCCGCTACCTTCCTTAACTCAGTATGTAAATGAGAGATGGCAACGCTTGTTGTACCCTTTCTAAGTTAGGGAAGTGGCCCATGTTATCTGGTAGCTTATGTTTTCCCACCGTATATATATATATATATATATATATATATATATATATATATATATATATATATATATATATATATATATATATATAAACATGATATGTATGTATTTGTGTGTGTGCATAATTATATGTATGTATGTGTGTATGTATGTGTGTGTATGTGTGGGGCATATGTGTGATGTGTGTGTGTCTATGTGTTTACATGTGTGTGCCTGCGTGTGTGTTATGTGTGTGTGTGTGTGTGCGTGCGTGCGTGCGTGCGTGTGCGTGTGCGTGTGCGTGTGCGTGTGCGTGTGTATGTGCGTGTGTATGTGTAGGGACACACCGACCTGACTGTGGAGGCAGTTGTATCCACCCGAGAAAACCAACAAACAGAAGACCTGCGCCAAAGCAAACAAACGGCAAGCGGAATCCCCCGGCCTGTTCAACAGAAATTAAGTAATGTTACACGTCTCCTAGATACAAATAACACAAATAGACACGTTCACCTCTATAATACAGATGTCTTGAAATTAATTTGACTCTAGGACAGCGTGAAGTTATTTTCGAAATAGTAAATTTACTGTTATTAAACAAATCAATAATGCGAACAACACGCTATTTAAGTCGGTTATGTCTAGTCCCGAAGATGGCCTTATTAATGAGGTTCCACAATGTATGTCAGGTGCAGGGTTAACCTATCTTATCAGTGTTAACCTATCTTATCACACGCTTACAGAAAGTTAGTTATGTGCGTGTAAACTGGCATCATCTGTAATTTCCTATTATATGACAAACATATCCTTGCTTCCTCGCTCAATTCAGAATTTCAATGCGTCTGATTCCTCATTCCGACATCCACGAACGGCAAGGCGAAACCAGTTATTCATAGTTAGATGACACTTACTTGGTATAACAGCACTCCTAGTGCAGGTCCTGATGCCATTCCGAAGCCTGTGAACGCCTCCAAGACGGACTTCAACCACAGCAAGAAACATCGCATAACCACCTCATCCATGAAGTGTCGGTCTTTTAACTTATTATGCTATACATATATATATATATATATATATATATATATATATATATATATATATATATATATATATATATATATATATATATCCTACATATGTAGTAATAATTTATTGATTTCGGACACATTTAAAATAACTGTTCAGCCCGTTATTCCAAATAAAAAATATTCAACAAGCAAACAAATTTCATCTCGAAGTTAAAACAAATTAATAATTGTTTATCTTAGCTATGTGAGGTATTTTACGAACTAGTATTCCCAAATCGTTTTTCTTAGATCTAGTACATATATTGAAAATGAGAACATTAAAACCCTACGTAGCGCCTACATCTACTGCTGATATATCATTTATTTCATTTCGTAAACCATCTGAAATTGTCAACCGATAAAAGTTAATGAAATAATGTATAGTCCCATACATTGACTGTTGCAATGTTGTTAGGGAATTCTTTCGTCAGGATGACTAAACTTGCCGTACAAAACCCAGCACTTCCTACTCCCATGATAGAACGAACCAGCAGACTCATCACAATGTAGGTGGCACCACATGGAACTGCATCCAGAAAGCTGTAAGTGAGAGAAATCACTTCCATTAAAGGTCACATTGTCATAATAATGGTGTGGCCTGTAATGCAATTGTGTAGATTTAAGAAAGACCGACACGGTTTAGGAATCGCTTTAACGTTGCTAAACATAAATAACTGATTGTGAATAAATACATTTTAGCGTAATTAATATAGATAAATATACAGACAAACAGATAGACAGACACACAGACAGACAGCTACACATATCAATAGACGGACAGACGGACAAACACAGATAGACATATAGATAGGTTGTTTATTTCCTTCTGAGTTTACAAAGTAATTGTAATACTATATTAATATGTTTTATTTTGTAACCCATTTTTCTCCAGCAAAGGAATTGATGCCATATAGGAAGTGTGAAATGCTACTGTTTTCCATTTAGGAAGAATGACAGCAAACGTGTCAAAGTTTATTACTAATTACCACTAGCGTCAACAGTAAACTGCGAGGATAGTTAAGTGCAGCAATATGACAACAATAAAACGGGAAAGGCTAAAAGCCCGAGTTTTCGAGAACATGACGTCACCCATTTATGTGTAGTTCTATATTTGCATGCCGCGCATGAATATAATCTGATAAGGGCGCCTTTAACGGGTTATGGAATGGCAACAAAGAGAAGGAAGCAATTTCTTGCCAGAAATGTGTTAGTAAATGACTAAATAATCGTAATGGCACTTTCAATAGTGACTATGGGCTCTTGAGGACGACGGTAATGCTGGCCTATCGATGTTGACTTTATCTTGGGCGAATGTCTGCATGGTATTCTCCAGTCCCGCGTCCCGTCCAGCCTCTTGTGGCTAAACGGTGATCTCGGCCTTTCGCGATCTCGGCCTGAGTGATCTCGGCCTGTTTCGGTGAACTCGGACAGTGATCTCGGCCTGTGCAGCAGTGATCTCGGTTTTTAATTTTAGCCCGTACAGGGAGTGATGCTCACCAATATAATGAAGTGATATGACGGAACAGCATATGCATCATGTTGCAAAAATATGCAATGCAATAAAGAAGTTGTGATTTCGTTCTTATTTCTTGCCTATTGATAACTCCCCAAGTGTTATCATTGAATGTATTGAACCTGCAACGCAATAAAAAAACTACGCAACCGAGTTATTAATGCAATACATACTAATAAAAAGGGTAGAATGCGTGGTGATGTAATTATTTCGCAATAGTTCTTTTCTTATTGGTTATATTTGATTTGTGTCCGTTGGGAAGGTGCGAACGTATACTATTGTATTGTTTATAATATATCTCATTCGATCTATCCACTCACTAGACAAATCCTCTTGATTGGTCAACGTTTTCTCCAATTTAAGAAAGTGTAATACATTGCATGTTGATAATTTCGTAACGACGCACAGCTCTCTCGCTGGTTGTTGGTCGGGGTCGAGGGTGTCTACAAACTATAGTGGTGGGAAAATGCGTGGGAATGAGTCTACAATGTTGCCTGACCACAACAGTCGAGATTTATACAACAACTGGCTATTTATGCACATGATGTAGGAATGCTGACCTCAGACGGGTGAATTTTCAAAATATCACCCCTAATGACAGAACATAATAGGAATGGCAGACCAATAATCATTCATGGGCTCGCCGGTATGCTCAGGGTCTAATTAAGGTATTCACCATTATTAAAGACAAACAAAAATAGGACGGACTAGCTTGACAGAATATTATTTTAGGCCAGTGCATGAGAACTCTATGTTTACGTGTCAATGTGTGCATGTACACGTGTGCCACTGCGTGAGTGTGTACGTGTGTGTGTGTGTGTGTGTGTGTGTGTGTGTGTGCGTGTGCGTGTGCGTGTGCGTGTGCGTGTGCGTGTGCGTGTGCGTGTGCGTGTGCGTGTGCGTGTGTACATGCGAGCGTGTATATATATATATATATATTTTTTTATATATATATATATATATATATATATATATATATATATATATATATTATATATATATATATATATATATATATATATATAAAATATATATAGTAAACATTAATATCATGCATTTAAATTAAGCCATATGCATGCTCTACCCTTTAGATAAACGGTCACGAATGCTCGGGCTTTTAGCGTTTTCTAAGATCAACAATTTAATTCACATCGGTGGAAATATAAACTTAATAACTACGGATACGTTCATAGGCGAAAACGCCAAAACCGTGAACAATAAGAACCAATTATATATATATATATATATATATATATATATATATATATATATATATATATATATATATATATATATATATATATATATATATATATATATATATGGGAGACAGAGAATGGCAGATAGATGGACGTAGAGTCAGGGTCGCAAGATGCATATTGTGCTTTATTCACAAACACAAAGCTTCATTTTATTTATGCAGAAATAAGTTATACACTGTACATTTCTCTGTAGTTTCCAGCGTCGGACTTCAAAGTTTTATGGATGAAGCAAATTTACCAAAGGACCGCGTTATATCGGCATGGAGCGAAAGTAAGTTTTCCCGCGATGACTATGTAAAATTAAACAGGTCACCGCGAGCGTATACGTAATCAAACGCGTACGCGTTCAGACTTTTGCGGGACAGTCCATTGATCGTGGCGGGGTAGTTGATAAGTTAAAAAACTCATGTTTGATCAAATCAACCACCAGTTCAAAAACTTACAAACTCTAAGCTAGCCCTATTTCAAGAAATGCAAAATTGCGTAGAAACGACCGGTTTCGTCTTCAAAAACGTCGCTTTGTTTGTGTCATATCCAAAAATTCAACCCTGGAAAAGCCGTTTAGGCTACGTCAACCGTTTTTGAAACGAGTGTTCTCGTTGGTCTATTGAACAGTCTTTCCTTCTAGAACATTCTGCCGGATGTTCGAAATATTTCATTCTGATTGGCTAGTTAAACAGGGGTTCCATATTAGCCAATCAAAACCTTCGACTGAGTAACGTTATACGTGGATTTGATCGTTAAGGAAATTAGTTGAGCGCAACTCCTCGAGCTAGCAAGACATTCAGAAGGTGGAACAGTGAAGCCAAAAATTACTTCGGATGTATCGTGTTGTCGAGCCTGAACATTTGCGCTACAACAACAGAAGCGGTCGAACGTTAGCGGCAACGCGTGCAAGTCTGAAGACACACAATGCTCTGAGCGATTGAACACCATTTCATCGCCGTCTTCCCTGCATCAAGTTGTCACTACCAACGAACGTTGCCGCCATGCCATGGTTACCACCGCTCTCGGGTAAAAAGGTAGGCATTTTTATATAAAACAGTCCGAATTCAAATCTAAGTTATGCTGCTTGCGAAATGTATAATGCGTTTGCTTAAAAAAAACATTATGGTTACTCAGATGTGGCTATTGCGTTTTCAGATGTGCGCAGTCGTGAATCGAGTTGCTGTTCCCCACCTTTGCCTAAGCCACCACCACTACGGGAAATCCAGAATGCCGCGTGTCGTCACGATCACAGACGGAGCCAAATCTGTCGGCGGCAACATCACGCATCAATTCATGCATCCGCTGGCGCCATCACGATCGCCGTTCAATTCGCATCGAAACGCGGCATCGCCAAAACCAGTTGCTGTTCTCCACCTTCGGCTTCGCTACCGCAAATCCGGAATGCCGCGTGACGTCACAATCACTGCCGAGCCAAATTTTTCGGCGACAACTTAACGCATTCACACATCCGCCGGCGCCGCCACGATCGCCGTTCAACTCGCATCGAAACGCGACATCGCCAAAGCGCTACAAGGGCAACCGGGCGAATTCGGCACAACGAGAGTGCTTCTTTCAAATACGCGAGCATCCGATGTTATCGCAGCAACAGCCGGTATCAGTAACTCCGCATCGTATGTCCTGTCCGTGTCTTGTCTCTTTCTCTGTGGGCCACTACGACGTATTAGTGTCAACGCCCGATTCTATGTTCAGTGTTGTTTAGTTTTGTGACGAGGGGGTTGTTACGGGGGACCGTTGCAATTCCCGGATGAGATCCAGGGCCAATCGAACTGAAAAGGTTCGCACTGCTGATTGGATTCCCCTGTTGTGTATCCAGACCTGGTGATAGTGGCGGTTTGTGGACGAGACCAATGTTGCTTGTCTGTTCGATTTACGTGTCTGTTATGTGTATGTACTGTGTTATGTTCGAATTGCGGAGAAAGTCACCGAAGTCACCAAAACGTCCGAAACGACGAGGTTCAAGTGTCACTTCGCAAAAGAACACTTGACATGGTTATGGACGATAATCTGGAACGTTAAACTGCATTAAAAAACGAACATTATCATGAGTCATTATGCCTATTATTATACTTCGTAGGCTTACGCTTCATTCCATTCAATAAAACGGTGACAAATTATTAATAGCGCCTATGTTGTATTTATAGTTAAGTTTGCCTCGGTGAGCTCGTAATTGTGAGTTGAGCTCGTAATTGTGAGTTCCGCACCAATTCCAACTAGTCCGATAATAGTTTATATAGGCCTATGACAATTAACGATGTCTGTCCACCTAACGCTGAACCTTGCCGCAGTGTCTTTAACCGTACCCCAACGAGTTTAAAGTTCAAACGAATTACGGCATCGTGATTGTTGACGAAACCACGTGACTAGTAGGCGTAAACAAATGACGTCAAACGCCATATATATATATATATATATATATATATATATATATATATATATATATATATATATATATATATATATATATATATATTATATAATATTAGTATCCGTAGTTATTAAGTTTATATTTCCACCGATGTGAATTAAATTGTTGATCTTAGTACACACTGTGAAGACATTTCTTTTAGCGCATGCAATCTATTTCACTTGTAAAATAATCACGAAACCTCGGGCTTTTAGCGTTTCCTACTAGAAAATGCTAAAAGCCCGAGTTTTCGTGACCAGTGACACAGGGAAATGACCGCACAGTACAATATGACCACTATGTATATCGTGTATAATGCAGAAGTCTTTAAAATACTTCTTGATTACTTCAATAAGCTTGTGACATACACACACATTCTTTAATCACATGTTCAATGGGAACTATATCCCACTGTGGGGCTACACAGCGCCATGTGAGTGCTAAATATAGCATGACGCGGTACACATGTTTGCGGTTGACGTCATGTTCTCGAAAATCGGGCTTTTAGACACACCCAAAACAAGATAGTTGGTCAGGCATTTAAACGACATCGACACTGCGTACATGTCATTAGTCTACGCACAAATGGTTCATTACCCAAAACCCATCACTGCGCCGCCCCAAACCATTAGTCCACACACATAGGTGAACTTTGTCCCAATGGTGGTCAACTGAAACATAGACATATGAAGACACATTTACCTTTCTAGTTCCGTATTGGCATTTGAACGGCGTTGATGACTACTGGCCAACTGTCACTTGACAGCTCTGTTACCACCATCATACACTGCGTCCTTAACGTACCATAACCAAAGTGCATGTTAACAATTAACACACAAGAAATTACATCAGCAATGCCATTGTTGTAAAGAAGAGTAAATGTAGCAACATTTCAAACGGTGTGAATTGAGTAGGCTTAAAGAGTTACCAAAAGTATGAGTGGAGTAGTCTTAAAGAGTTACCAAAAGTGTGAGTGGAGTAGTCTTAAAGAGTTACCAAGGGTGTGAGTGGAGTAGTCTTAAAGAGTTACCAAACGTGTGAGTGGAGTAGTCTTAAAGAGTTACCAAAAGTGTGAGTGGAGTAGTCTTAAAGAGTTACCAAAAGTATGAGTGGAGTAGTCTTAAAGAGTTACCAAAAGTGTGAGTGGAGTAGTCTTAAAGAGTTACCAAAAGTGTGAGTGGAGTAGTCTTAAAGAGTTACCAAAAGTATGAGTGGAGTAGTCTTATAGAGTTTCCAAAAGAGTGAGTGGAGTAGTCTTAAAGAGCTACAAAAAAGCTAAAACAAGTGTGAGTGGAGTAGTCTTATAGAGTTTCCAAAAGAGTAATTGGAGTTGCCTTAAAGACCTACAAAAAAGCTACAAAAAGTGTGAGTGGAGTAGTCTTAAAGAGTTACCAAAAGTGTGAGTGGAGTAGTCTTATAGAGTTTCCAAAAGAGTGAGTGGAGTAGTCTTAAAGAGCTACAAAAAAGCTACAAAAGTGTGAGTGGAGTAGTCTTAAAGAGTTACCAAAAGTGTGAGTGGAGTAGTCTTAAATAATTAACAAAAGTGCAAGTGGAGTCTTAAAGGGTTAACAAAGATGCGACAGAAGTCGTCTTAAAGAGTCAACATTATTACCACCGATCTTTAATAAATAAATAATGTCTTAAAATGCAAGGATGGTGATGATTGTGTAGTGGTGGAGATGCTAATTCCAGTTTGGCAAGGAAGCGTGAAATTGATTATTGGATAACAGACAGATATTTTGTTTTCCAAACAATCAAACCCACACGGCTAAATTACTTTTAAAAAGCTGCATTGAATACAACACTCTAAGAACATTATTTATCGTCGAAAAAGACAGGAGAAACCCCGAAACGTTACTGAAGAAAACGCACGCAACAAAAAGCAACTGTCGGATAATTTGTCGAATACAAACAGACGCCAATCAACGGAACTTTTTTCATAAATATTCTTTAATATTATAACGGGAAAATTACACGGGAAAGTTACTGCGTTTACAATTCTTGATCTGTTTGCTATCTTTGATAATATGATAAACAGTCGAGAGTCAAGATTGGTTCCTCAAAGTTGTGTTTTAGGGCCATACAATTATTGAGTGTACATGATTTGACATGTTGGGTCGACTGTGAGACTCGGCCAGTATCACTGGTTGCCCACACAAGTGAAACTGTGTGATGTGACGGCATGAACATTGTGCCAATACAAAATGTTCTACTATGCAACAGTAAATGAACTCACGTGGTATCCAATGAGAGGACTCGCCAACATGCACACAAGTTGATAAATTGCA
>JAODUO010000051.1:57500-237500 GCA_025642075.2 Ridgeia piscesae
GGTCGCATTGGCGACAGACAGGCTGGCGCCATGTCGCGTGACACTGCCGAGTCTTCGACCATTCAAACCATGCCATCATGGCATCAGTACGGTAGAATGGAAATCGACTGCAAGATATATCATCATATGTGACCTCATGTACAGCATAACGTGTAAGTTCACATTATACAAATACACGCATTGACATTAGCCACTTCGAGATTAGTCTAGACTTTAGAAGAGTTACAACTTCAAAGCGAAGCGTGGTCGCAGAGTTGTTTAAATTATTGGGAGTATTGACTGACTTGTGACAAGTTGTGTACTCGGCGCAACAAATGTTCACTGTAGAATGGGCTGACCTGCCTGACCAGTGTACACCCTGTAGTAGGCATAGTCCGTTATTTGTTATGCTGAATTCAACAAAAATGTGACCTGCGTCCGTCCGGGTCTTTGTTTTGGTCGCTTCGACCCCCATCACCCATGAATGATTAGACATAAATTTAGTACATTATACATCGTCACATGTAATACACAGTTTCAGTTTACTTGAATGAATTCTGAAATCTTCATGTACGGCCTGTTTAGTTGTAGACTACTGTGAATGTCTCTGTGGCACCTATTTCCTATGTATGTTGAGGCGTTAAACTTAGAGCCAGTAGGATTAACCTTGTTTGGGGGATTTTAAGTAAAACATTACTCCTTAAAATAAGGCCTAAAGTTATATATTATCACTAAATACTTGTCTTACTCGGCGTAAGTGAGCAGCAAAGCAGCTCACTGTTGATATTGACTAGTTAGGACTTAATAATTTATAATAATAATAATAACAACTTCTTATGCACCAATATCCTCGAAAATCAAGCTCAGTGGCGCGACAAAACCAAGGGATTAAGCAATCTCATAATTGTAAAATAATGTGTGAGTTGTCGACGGATGGATGTAGGTACTAGGAAACGAAGGAGGATAGGCAGCAGTAAAGATATATGTTTTTAGATGCCGGCGGAATGAAACTATGTTACCTTCTAATTTTTCACTTGTAGGAAGCAAGACAGTCCAGTTTGACACCGCTTCCAGCTTTACAGCGTTTTAGTTTAACCAAGACCAGCTTGTATGATCATTTGGACGGGTAAAACCTGTTTTGGATGTGTAGAAATGTTACTGGATGGTTGGGTGGTGGACAGGTAAATTAATGAGCAAAAATCACATAAGGACCTATATTGTCAGTTGAGGCTTGAAATGGGTATCATGGATATGTGTACTACAGTCACGCAGGCCTTACCTCAGTTACCTGTCGTCAACCTCCAGTCACTGCCAGAATATTCCCAATATCAGTTCGGGATGCTACAACAACGCTAGTACATACTGTAGTCTAATACTGATTTGGTTCAGTACTGTGAGGACTGTGTGTTAACTGTTAAGTAGTGCACCATCTGGATTTTGGACAACAGGTGTTGCAGTGTTTATTGCAAGGCCTAGTTCTCTCCTCAGTCACGATGTCTGCTATTCAGGGCTTTATGCAGGATAAAATTATTGCCAGTCACACATGTTTTGGTGGACACATGGATGTTAACTGTTAAGCCAGTTTACAAACTTTTAAATGTGTCTGATGACCTGAAATGGACTACAAAACACACATGTGACACCATTTTCACTCACTTTCAAGGCATGACTAACAATATCTGTAGTTTTGAAAGACCTTTTTTTGCTCCTTAATTTTTTACCCTTCCACCACCTGTCCATATTTCTTTTTGCCCGTCCAAATGACGGGTGGACAGGTCTCTAAATAAAGCTATGCTGCTATTCAAATTGTATTTATGCTCAATTATCTGCTCTGTGGAGACACATATTCTATAATTTATAGTCTTTAAGGCTGATGCCTTAATATTGGAATAATGCCAATCATGGATTTATTAATTTTTGTGTAATGGATTGCAAAAGTCTTTGACCACAGTAATGGCGGATGACATTATTTATATCATTGATATCATTGATGGTGATTTACAAAGTAGCAACTTACTTAGACTTTTTATATATCCTAATTACATTAGTTGTTGCATTTTCAGCTGTCAGAATATATATATTGTGATGTTCCTGTTGACAAAATGCATTATAGCAACCGAGAACTTGAGTTGAAGTGATGCAGGCGATTTTTATGTCAAGTCACTTGGGGTGCAGAATTCAGTGATCAGAGCATATATGAGCCCCGTAGCACATAAATGGTTAATGGTGGAAAAGGTTATTTAAAGAAACAGCCGGCTGAAGAAAAGCAACAATTCTTTTGCTCAATAAAGTTTAAGCTATTATTTGATTGGTTGAAAAGGTGCTGCGTGTCCCAAAATATGGACATGGAAGGACCACCAGAAGGGCCTGCTGAACTAAATGCCCATAACATTAACAACCGATGCTTTCTGACCACTCAGCTGGCAGAGAGGACTTGGAATGGCAGAAGCGAAGAGACTGCACACGCCTGAGGGCACACCCCCATCACACCAGACACTGACGGCAGTGGACCACAGCGACAACATGCTCCAAGTGCTCATGGTTGGTCTCCACTCATTCACAGCTCACAGTGAAGGCTCTAACAGTAACAATCAGGACTGTCAGACAAAACCCCCATGGACAAAATACCCTCGAACAAAACCCCATCATCATAGGAACTTTCCAATCATAGATACTAGACTCAAGAAAGATAAAAATAATTCAACTGAACTTGGTGTATATGTATATATATAATTATATATATATATATATATATATAATATATATACATGTATATGTACTAAATATTTTCAAACAACAGGCATAATAAAGGTGCTATTCAAGTGAATTACCCTATAGTCTGAGTTTGTCTACCTGGCTGTCTGGAGCTCTGTCCATTTTGGTAACCACTTGTGCTACCAGGTATATCAAAGTTATCCTCCTAACTCCATTATTTTTGTAAATTTGACTTCAGAAAGTGGTGTTAAGTCATGCACGGTAGAACATGAGTCAACTTGGCTATACAGATTGCTTATTATGCCTGTTACTATTATTTATATAATAATTACCTGTATGCAATATATATATATATATATATATATATATATATATATATATATATATATATATATACAGTATATATTATATATATATATTATTATGATGTATTATATAATAATTATATATTTACACACACGTGTGTGTGTACATGTCTATATATATATAAGCTGAATTATGTTTAATTGTAATCATTCTTCTTGAGTGTAGTATCTATGATGAGGGGGTTTTGTCTGAGAGGGTTATGCCCTAGGTGGTTTGGTCCGGAAGGTTTTTTTCTGCACACCAGTTGGCAGATAGGGCTAAAATAATCCAGTTAGGGTAGTCAGTACTAGTGACAGCTGACAGTTAAGCAGGAGTGTGGCTCTAATGGTTCAGTCAGTCACAGATCACATGATGTTATTATTGTGCAACTGCATCTGTCATCTTTGAATACAGAAATTTTGGGTATTTGTATTTGGATTGGAAATCAGAAAAAGGCACGTATTTGATATTTGGTCTGTATTTGAAAAGTATTTGCAAAAAAATACCAACAAGTGTTTCTAAGGTCTGGATGTTCTGCCATGTGAGAACCTACTATTCCCTGGCTGGGCTGTTGACAGGGGCTGTATCGCAAGCACCAGCTGACCGACTACACAGTGACCGCTGACGGTCAGAGTTTCCACACCCACAGGAACATACTGGCAGCGGTCAGTGACTACTTCCACGCCATGTTGACCGGGGACATGTTGGAGGCACGGCAAGACCATGTAGACTTGAAGGGAGTGTCAGCCAGCGCGGTCAAGTCATTACTGGACTTTGCCTATACAGGTGTGGATGCTACACTCAGAGTAAAGGCCACATGAAATATTTTACACAGAAATACTCAAAATGTGTTTCTGTTAGATTATGATTGTTTTATATATTTGCTATCAATGTAGGGCAGTATAACACTTACCTAGGTACACACCTCTAAATACCTGGGTAAATAGTTTTATTAATGGATCATTGCATAACAATGTATCAGACCCCGGGTTGATTCCACATCACCGATTCTGATTTCAGTAATTTTTTATTCTGATTCCATCCACACTATGGTGATTCCAGTTTGGATTCCAACAGTTTTCAATTCTTATTCCACATCCACTATGACGATTCCGATTCCAACTAAATTATTTGATTCTGATTCCACCGACGTTGTGGCAATTCTGATTCTAACTAAAATTGTTGATTAAAATATTGTAAATATTCTTCATGTTCTACACTTTCTTAAAAAAAGATTAAGTGGTTGTTTCACAGCATGTGTTTGTGTGCTTACATGCAATAGTGTCGGTGTGTGAATAATTTAACAGGGTCATCAATCATCAAAAGTCAGAGCCCAAAACAGTTAGTACATAGTCAAACCATAGAAGACCACCTCAGTAACATGGTATGCAATTTTAGATAATCCTTATGTTGTTGATCAAATGACTATCATTTACATACCAACCAACATACAACCATGCTACTCCAGTTTTGCAGCACTGCAGTGAGTACATGTAAGAAAGACGTATTGTGGGCAGTTGGACCTGGCTATGACCCTTTGACCATTTGTAAACAAAATTGCATTATGCAAACTTCTATATTGGTTCGTTTATGATAAAAAAACATTATCCAGTCTGATGGTCGCATTATTTAGATAATTTCAGCGGTGTTCCATCAGTGTTTGATGATGTCTTTATTTCTGCAGGTGAGCTACAACTGAATTTGGATGATGTGATAGACGTGTTGGCGGGTGCCTGTCACTTACAGATGCATGCAGCAGTCGAGCTCTGCTCCAGGTTTCTCATCAGTGAGATCGCCGTCAAGACGTCAGTCGACATCCTCAACATCGCCGACATGTTCAGTCTTGAGTCTGTCAAAGACACAGCATTCAGCTTCATTCTAACCTCTTTTGACCGAGTCGCAGACACACCGGACCAGTTCCTTAAGTTGCACAGAGAACATCTACACCATCTACTGGAGAGTAATGACATCGCATGTCCCTCAGAGCTGGAGTTGTTTAACCACGTCTTGCGTTGGATCGAGGTCAGTTGGGAGGATCGCAGCGAATGCGCTCCAAGTCTGCTTGAGCACGTGCGCTTCACACTGATGCGACCAGAGGAGCTTGTCGATAGTGTGGCACAGTCAAGGGTCATGACCTCTGACCCACGGTGTCGTGTGTACCTCGACGAGGCGTTGCATTATCACGTGTTGCCGTCACGTCACCCACTTATGCAGACTGGTCGTACACAGGTGAGAAACACACCATGCATGGTCGCATTTGGAGGCCGTCGTGGTGTCAACATTGGCTACAAGTTCAACTCGAATAAAATGTATGCCCTTCGCAACAACACCTGGCAACAACTGCCCGACACGGAGTCGAGCTTCCTCTTTGCTGCTGTAGCTGTCGTTGACAACTTCCTGTACGTGTGTGGCGGCATGGGTAAGCCAGCTCACGCACAGGCGACGTGCCAACGCTTCGATCCACGCACTGGTACGTGGACTCAATTAGCGCACATGAAAGTGAGGCGACAATCGTTTCCGCTGGTTCCATACGCCGGGCGTTTATATGCGTTTGGGGGTGGCACTTCCCTCGGGAACATGCTGGATCACCCCCCCACCGAGTGCTGTGAGTCGTACTTGATTGATGGCAACGAATGGCAGTCGATAGCCCCAATGCCACTCAAGTACAAGGCTTCGTCAGCCACTGAGCACGACGGCAAAATTTACGTGTCTGGTGGACGGACTGAAAATAAAACAGTGGCCACGATGTGGTGTTATGTGACCACCACTGACCAGTGGGAAGAGAAATCACCGATGCTTTTGCCACACGCCGGACATACAATGATGACCATCAACAGTCAGATCTACGTGATCGATAGAATCGACCTTACCATCGAGTCGTACTGCCCGCGAGCAGACACGTGGACACAGGTGGCAGCACCGGCATTGGAGCTGTCGGGCGTCGCGCGTCCGGCCATCATGTCGCCGTGGGTGTATTTCATTAGCTACGTGCAGAATGGCAAAGACCACCGTTGTTGCCGCTACAATGTGCTGACGTTTGAGTGTGAGGAGTTGCCACCCTACCCGGAACAAGTCCACTGTGTCATCGGGGTGCCGCTTACGTTTCCTCGTCAAGCCCTCGACGCCAACAACAACACGTAGCAGTGACCTGCTAGACTCTACTCCAATTCCTGCAGATGTTTCAGATGTAACATATTGTTTACATTGTGTTCTTAAGATACATTGTGTTCTTAAGTACAACTTGTTAGACTACTACTTTAATGAGCAACAGCTAGTGTGTATAAGTGATTGTTATAATTCTATTAGTCACACATACACTAAATTGTGTATGGAGATGCTGCTGATAAATTGTATAATTTGTTTTTATAGTTATATTATAGACATAATATAAAAGTCGCGAAGCAAAGCAGGCTGAATGTACATACACAATAGTGTCTTGTATTTGTTATTTTGTATTAACCATTAGCTAGATTGATATTGCCTGGTATGTTCAGTTATTGTTTAACTAATTGCTCTTAGTTCAAGTGAACCTGGAATAGGACATAAATTATGTACTACAACATGGTTGACATATTTTTTTAACACTCGTCCTTGCCAAGAAATGTGTATATACAGAAACAAGAAACTTATAATTAGTAACACATACCTAAACCCTGCATTTACTTACTGGTAAAAATTATTGTTGGAAAAATTACCAACCCTGTTGTCAGTGCATAATTTCTCTTCTGTTGGCACTTGTGAAATGCACAACAAAATGCCATAAGTTTAGAACAGCACCTTTATATCGCAAGCATTTCGGTTTAGGATGTTCGTTAATTCATACACAAACAAGTAATTATAGGATGTTTTTGTCTTGGTTTTAAAGGTCATCACGGGTCTGGTATGAACTATAATGTTAAGGTTAGGGAAGAATCAGGGAATTTTACTTTTGTCAAGGAATGTGCAAATGACTTGTGTGAGACTTATCAGCTGGTCTGTTGTAGTCAAATGTACATGTTATGTGTGATAATATGGCGAAGATTGTAATATTTGTATATACAAATAAATGTGATTATACTGTTGTTGGATGTTTGTAAATATATAAAATAGGTCTGATCTTGAAACCGTACAGCTTTCACACCGACAGTTTAGAAACTGCCTGGAAAATGCTTTGCTAGGTAATTTTTTAATAGCTCATTTGAACCCACTTACATTTGTTGATATTTTCATAATCTTGTTAAATATTGTTAAATATTGAATGTTATGGTAAAGCTACTTGCTCGATTACATTTTTTTCTTGTCCAGCTTAGAATAATTTGTTGTTGAAAAGTTGACATCGCTAAAGTTAATTAACTACCGCGGGTTATCTTTAGCTCAGCTAAAAAAATTGAGAACATCTTATGGTACAGCTGTGTATAGAACGGTGGCGGCACATTGTGGACTAATTATAATTATATCCTCCATTGTGTTACAGGTAATGTCAGACCCTAGGCGATTTAAGTGACTACTTGTGCCGTGTGCCACATATTAAAAAGGGGGAATATTATCCACACACAAAAATAATGTCATCGGAGTATTCACATTGCTTTTACACAACAAAGCTGTTTTGAAGCATGATTTATGTAAGTAATATTGTTGCAACGATACTCCGCCAGGTGACAAGGAAGTTGCACCATACGGACGCAAGTCCGTGATGTTGATTTTCGTCAAGACTCAAGTACCGGGTACTTTCTTATAACAAGCATGCTTCTCAGGAACGCAGATGATGTTATCTGCACGGTAAGTGAAACGTAGGTGCGAGAAGCTTGGGATTTAGTGTGGTATTTAAGGTAAACTAGACCTTGTCCAGTAACTGTTAAACTAAGACTAAGTTCTAAGATTGACCTCGGGCTCATGTCATGGCCCAGACTATGCGGGAAGTTTTACTGTTTATCTGACCTATCTCTGGTTATCTATCCCTAGCGGTCATTGGCTTTGGTCCTTTGCCTTGCCATGTGAACTCCACATAGAAGTTGTGCAGTGCGATGCGCGCTGCCAAGGGTGCATGAACATGACAGTGAATTTAGAAGAAAAATTATAAAAACTGAAATAACAAGTAATTAATTGTCATTGACATTGACGTCATTGTGTAAACAAGTAATTTGTGCATCTTAAAAACAGTCTTTGTATCTAATTTTAAGCTATAGTCTGGTGAGGTGGACGGTATACTGAGGGTTTGTTGGAATGGGTGTAGTGTCGGCATGCTTATGACTTAAATTCTGGGGGATTTATTAGGTACACTGCATAGTACACGTCGATCGCTGCTAGCTGCGACCATTAGACTGCATAATTGCTCGTAAAGTTATGCGACTTTATGAAACCGGCCCCTAGTTGGCTCTAAATCTTATAACTCTCAGGTTGAAGCTAGATAGCGGATTGCCCTATAACCCCTAGTGGACTGAAGCCAAAACAATAAACAAACATTGTGTACATGTCTTGCTAATTTTGGTAGACAGTTAGTAAACATGCAAATTGCTGTTGAATCATCTACAAATATTGAAACACTAAGTCTATGCCAGCTTAGTGTGTAGTGTAGATACCAGCATCGGCCGTAGCCACAGCAGGTTCAGAGACAGAGTCCCAAAACCAACTTACCTAGTAAGTTACTCAACAAGTCTAAGTAAGTGGGGATAACAACTGATTTAGCTTTATGCAATCTAAATGAAATGAGTAGGTGTCCGACTCTGACACGAGTTACGGGCCAGGCATTACAAGGCAGTGACCTGTACGAGGCCGTCATATGTGTCATGTGATCCGTGAAGTGTCTGATGCAATTACTAAAGGTTGACAAATGCAAGATAATCCATTTGATATAAGCTCCTGCAACATGTAACGGGAAGTACTTAAGATCTTGTATAGGAGGAAGATGACAGTCATGAGATGGAACTTGGCATAGCTGAATTCAGACCTACAGACCAAAACGGATGTGCATACTTATCATAATTTATCTTCTTTGTAGCACTGCATGGGTGCAGCCAGGCCCCCTGCCATGCCTGCAAAAGATAAACAATCTTGGTAAATCTACACAGTAAACATTGTTTACTGTGACAGCCATGTGGACTACATGAGACCTGAGACTACCTTTGATTTATCTACACAATGAGACTATAAGTCACAGACATGGTGTCAGACGAAATCCTCTCCTCACTGCGGGTTGACTTCCATGGCCGAAGTTCATCTCCTCGGGGTGGCGCTCATTTTGGTGATTACAGCAACGTGGAACTGGCAAAGTTGCCAGTTGATTGGACGAAAAAGCGGAATCGTAAACTTATCATACTGACATTTTGTGTATCTAATTTCTTTGTTGGCACATTCTATGCCTTGTTGGCCCCCTTCTTCGCAGCCGAGGTAAGTGAGATTAACATCCTTGCATGTTACTAATTTCCAACAATACCAGTCCTGTCGACAGAATAACTTAAACAGTTAATGTGTATTTTGTTAGTTCAGAAACATTTTACGAGAGCATTAATGTACTACAGATTCAAAGTAATGTTCATTGAAGTGGGAACAAACTAGGAAATGGACGTAGTCATAGCATTACAAATTTGTTTGCATAACTACCGGTTACTAATTGTATGTACCTGATAGGTATTATTTATAATTGTTCACAAGGTATGCATTGTATCTGTTTTGTTCCAAGTCATCCAGGTGTGCAGTCTTGATGAAATATCCAGTGACTTGTTTGTCTGTTGTGAAGTTTGACAGATCAGAAGTGGTATTGGTCCTTCCTGGAATTATAGTTGAAATGTGCAGCCCAAGATGCAAATCACATAGGAAGATTTGCATAATGCATCTGCTCTATCTCAGTTACATATTAACTGAGTAAGTACGTTGTTAGGGTAGTGTTGGGGGTTGTGACACTGACGAGAAGTACAGGTCTATACAGCGAAACAGTGATGTGAATGTACCTATCTGAACACATTACGTATATGAACACATTGTCTGACCTCTAAGTGTGCTGTGTAAATGTGTAGGCCAAGAAGAAAGGAGCCAGTGCCACTGTGGCTGGAGTGATCCTTGGCATCTACGAGGTTGTCATTATCCTACTCTCACCTATCTACGGAAACTATGTGAGTTCTCTGATCTCTTCCTTGACACTGTGCACATTGACATTGTAAATTCAAAGAATATGGGTTCTTTCTTAGCATAACAAGGCAACATGTCTTATCTCTTATCTCATGCAGTGTATCTCTTATCATCATCCTTAAATGCCTTGGTATATACAGCATGTGCTGACATATTGATTGTCAACAATATTTTGGCAAACAACTTGTGTTCACAGGGTCAACATATTCATGGACATTACATCTTGTTACTTACAGCTATGTCAAGTGGACGGTACTCATTACTAGATCAGACAACTTGTAAAAGTGAATAGTTTTGTTTTACAGTATTTTGACCTGGAGTACATTTGCTGCTCTCACTAGTCAGTGACAGCGCTATTTTTTTAGTTTGATTTTTTTCATTGCAGTTAAATGACACATTTTCATAAGCAAACCAGCACGTTATTGTGTATACAGGGCTGGTTTTATTTGTCAGTAAGTTATTAAAAAGAGCAAAAGAATTGCAATTTTTTATTTTATCAGCCAGCGACACTGTAAGATCATCAGCCACATCTATGATTTAGAAGACACCGTGCATTCATGAGTTACATGTTTAGGTTGTGGAATGTAATATTTAAAAAATATATATACTTGTGTTTTAGTTGACGACAATTGGTGCAAAGTTCACATTTGTATGTGGCATGATGGTTTGTGGCTGTAGCGGCATGTTGTTTGGGTAAGTTACCAATTACCACTAGTAGCAGTGTAGTGAAAGTATTGTGTCACATGACAGACATGTGATGCATGTCACTAGATCGGTATTCTATACGTAATGTACCGTGTCTCTGGGTGTTAGTGATAAAGAGGTTCTTAATTTTATCCAGGTGTTTTTTATTGTCTGAACTCGGGAGTCAGGCATATGAATGAGTAGAAATATGGGTGGACGGGTAAAAAATGAAGGAGCAAAAAAGGTCTTCCAAAACCATAGATATTGTTAGTTATACCTTGAAAGTGAGTGAAAATGGTGTCACATGTGTGTTTGTAGTCCATTTCAGGTCATCAGACACATTTAAAAGTTTGTAAACTGGCTTAACAGTTAACATTCATGTGTCCACCAAAATATGTGTGACTGAATGTTATCCTGCATAAAGCCCTGGAGTCAGGACCATGTGACTTATCCAACTTCTAGTGTATTTACATAGACAAGTTCAGTCTCCATAGACTTCAGTAATTGCCAGTGGTGGCTGTATACAGTTTGAATGTTGTCATCACCTTTTCTTATTAACGGTCTCCCATTCCCCCTATATGTTGCTCTTGTTCTTCATGTCTTTCCATGTCTGGCTTCACACAGTTCTCCCATTGCAACCTCAGTCTTTCTTCATGCCCCAGTTCTTGGCATCTGTTTTTGTTCCTCTCCCTTTCTTTCTCCCCATATGACTGGGTCACTTCGATTGACTTTGCAACAGTTTCTTCTTAAAGCTTTCCTTTACTCCTCTGCTCCGACTCTCATATCCTCCATTCTTCCTTTATCAGTTCTCTTTCACTCCAGCAGTTTGCCTTATCCAGTTGTTTTCCTAAACATGTGGCCTGTCATTGTGTCTCTGTCAGACGTCAGTGCCATCATCTCTTGGCCATATCATATTATAGTATATTATTAACATGTGTATTCTGATATTAGTACATAAAAAAAACAGAACTGACAACCAGAGATGGAGTGAGTACAATACAAATGTACTCGAGTACGAGTACGATTACTTTGAACATGCATGAGTACGAGTACGAGTACTCAGAAAACAAATGTACACGAGTACGATTACTTTACAATATACTCGAGTACGAGTACGATTACTTTAGAATGTAATCATGATTACTTTCATGATTACTTTAATGAATATTCTGTTTCTAACATAAAGGCAACTTTCATGGAATCCCTAGGTGTCATTCTTGTTCTGTTGTTGTGTCACTAATGTTCTAACTGATTACTGCTATCCACTATCCAGGTGTTATTATTATTAATAATTAGACGACTTTCTCAGGTATTGGATGAATCATTTAATGCTGGATTAATAATTTAATTTATGGTTTCTGAATCAAATACAAATAGGAGGCATTTAAAAATTTCAAATACACATGATCAAATACATTACAATAACAACACTTCAAAAGAGTAGTATATCAGATGGGTCCAGACATGGGGGCAAATACAAATGTATTTGAAAGTATTTAAATACTTTTTAAAGTATTTGTATTTGATGTTTAGGAATTAAAAGTATTTGTATTTAAATACATTCCTAAAGTATTTGAGTTGTTCAAATATTTTTTGGAAATACATTGTCAGTATCAACATTTCTTTTTCACTGTCACATGTAATGCCTGCCAAACTGATTACCTTAATGCACTGCAACTTCACCCAACAGTGTTAATTACTGATGAAGACACTTAACAGCATGCTTCCTTCCCCCTGGCCCTGCAGTGACCACAACTTGTGTTTGCTCACAACCAGAGGATGGACCTAGCAGTGACCATAGGTCAATATCCCCTTTTGTTCTTTAGTCAGGCTTCAATTTGGCACCAGGTTATTCTGGTTTCCTGGCTGACTTTGAAGTTGAGCCTTCCTCACAACATGGTAGCAATGATTAGCAGTGTCTCTTCTGATGGCAACATAGGCATTGTATTATTATGGACCTCCTGGCTTAACATACAAACAATATATTTTGGCCTTTACCTCTTTCAGTCAGTGGTCACTGTGATGCAGTTAGCAATAACAATACTCCCTAGCACTGGTCTGCCTGTCATCATATGAGCAAAACACTAATTATGCCTATAAACTAGATGTCTCAATATATGTTGCTTTTCTTTTACCTACATAGTAACACAAAATGAAAAGTATTTGAAAAATATATGAAAAAGTATTTGAAATACTTTTCAATGTATTCGTATTTAAATACATTTATATTAAAAAGTATTTGTAATCCCTCAATAATATTTGTATTTAAATATATTTCAATGTTTTTGACCCCATGTCTGGATGGGACAAACACAGAATGGTTGTGGATTTAGACAGGTTTACAGTTTGCACTTAATTAAACATAATAGACAGGGCTTTAGCAGCTAACCGCCCAGACCCAGTCAGGATTCTGGATGTTGGAAATATGACCAGTCATTCACACCATACTGACAGAGCAAACAGTACAGGTGGGGCTGTGGCCTGGCTTCTAAAATTACAAAGCAACATGTTAGGGGATGCTTATCTCCTGCAGTGCTTCCCAGGGACTGTCACAATATAACTTGTACTTTGTACTAAGCAGGAGGGTGAGGAGATGTTGCTTCTCTGGGAAGACAAGGTATTAATTAGGGAAATCTGACTGAATATTTATTTAACTGAAATGCTCAACAGTAATAGAAAATGAATATCTTGATTATTATTATTACATTTATTAGATTACTTCTACTATTGCCATTTTTATCTGTCTAATATATTTGCTTGCAACAGTTCATATGAAAAAAATGTAATCATGAGAAGTAATCGTGAGTACGATTACTTTGGTAATGTACTCGAGTACGATTACTTTCCTCCATACTCGAGTACGAGTACTCAAAAAGTACTCATACTCGAGTACGAGTACGAGTACAAGTACACGAGTACGATTACTCCATCTCTGCTGTCAACCTCAGTTTAATAACATGTGAACCACCCACAAATATTTGGGGATTCATTGGATTTGTATATATTTGTGGTTATTTTTTTACAAACAGTCACAATTAATTTTGTTTCACTAATTTGTATTTTATTTGTGTGTACATAACTTATATTGTTTTGTAGATGACTATATAGTATGTTCACACTGTTGAACTGTGACCAGTGTATAAATAAAGTGTATTATTATTATATATCTTTCTGGTTAAAGAGGAAGTTCTGTGTCCTTCAGGTTCCTGGATGGCTGTCCCAGTGGCATCACTTACATTGCGATGTGTATCCTAGTTCGGTCAGTCGAGGCATCGGGAAGTGCAGCGTTTATGACATCAAGTTTTGCTATTTTGGCAAATGAATTCCCCGAAAATGTTGCCTCTGTATTTGTGAGTACCAGTTTGAAAACTAACAAAAAAATTATGTATGCACATGATATATTTCAATGATTCACATGAAAATGGACACACCTTTTTGTAAAACTGATGAAGTGAAAATTGTTGAATGGCTTTAAGGTGTTTGTACATTTAATGTGTTTTGTTTTTTCTGTAACATGGTGTTTCTGAACACATACACAACAAAAACAATTGTTTTGAGATGACCCCTTGTGAAAATGTTTGTTCTCCTTTGTTTTGGTTGAAGGGTACGTTGGAACTGTTCAGTGGACTTGGGATGATGGCTGGCCCTCCACTGGGTGGGCTACTCTACCAGGTGGGTGCATTGTTTGTAGTGTGGACTTGGGATGATGAAGGGCCAATCAAACACAGGGCTGGGGATGATGACGGGCCAATCAAACACAGGGCTGGGGATGATGACGGGCCAATCAAACGCAGGGCTGGGGGTGATGAAGGGCCAATCAAAAACAGGGCTGGGGATGATGAAGGGCCAATCAAACACAGGGCTGGGGATGATGAAGGGCCAATCAAACACAGGGCTGGGATGATGAAGGGCCAATCAAACACAGGGCTGGGGATGATGAAGGGCCAATCAAACACAGGGCTGGGGATGATGAAGGGCCAATCAAAAACAGGGCTGGGGATGATGAAGGGCCAATCAAACACAGGGCTGGGGATGATGAAGGGCCAATCAAAAACAGGGCTGGGATGATAGATGGCCACTTTACCAGTAGATGACTGGATGCACCAGGGGGTGATGGAAAAAATGGGGGCTCCCAGGATAAATTAGAAAAAGTATAAATATATGAGTCACATAACCACAATAATATGTAATGAAGTAACTATAATTAATATGATTGGTAACTGCCATTGCAGTGGTATTTTTACCAGTTATTGCCACTCTTGTATGTCACGAAGGCACCCACTTTACATAACAGTTTCTTCACAGTGCATTTATGAAAATGTTGCACAGTCAAAATTAACGCATGTTAAAGTTGTGTTTTGGCATCTTCAACATCGTGACTGGTTTTAAGTGGAATGTTTTAGCATTATTGTATTGTGGTTGGAATAAAACTTTCAAGAAGGTGAGACGTCTTCACAGTTATTCCATTTCTCTTTCACAGATTGGTGGGTTCCGTCTGCCATTTATTTCCAGTGGTGCAGCTCTCATGGCTGTTGGCTGTTTGGCTTGGATGCTGCTACCACCCCAGTCAGGTTTGTACCCTGCCCGCACCCCCAAATCCTAGGAACATAGTCACAAAACTGTCACATCACTCAATGTGCTCCACTAGCATGGAGACACTTCTCCACCCTTCCTGGCCTTTTGCAGTACTCCTTAATCTTGGTTGTTAATTAAAAAGACATTTAGTAATTATCATTTGATACTGTTCACCATCATCATCACTGTGTAGTTATAGTATACCAGCACTGAGCCAAGCCTCAGTGTGCTGTTAGATGTAGCCCTTCCAGTATTCTGTCTTTTCCTCTAAATCAATTCACTTTGTAAGGTTTCCAGGTAGAAATACACGATGTCTATTGATTGTAGTTTGTTTGTATTGTGTTGCTCCATCATAATTTAATGTAAATTTGCCCTTCAATGACTGTTGTCTGTTATCAATGCTCACCTCGTCAGTTTTTCCTCACCAACTTATTGTCATCATCTCATCCTACAGACACAGGGCAGTGATTGTTGGCATACACCCAAGTTATCCGTCATTATTACTGCTAAGAATGGCTAGGCGGTCAGTGCAGCCTTTTAGTGTAACTTGTAATGTCTCTTGAAATTAATCCAAAATTACGATGTTTCAAAATATTTTCCTTCTGTTTCAGTGCAAAGTCTAAATGGGCTGTTTATTTATATAGTGTCATAAGTAAAATATGTTAATAGGCACTAAAAGTACACCATTAATAAAAATAATAAAGATATAAATACATTATAATAGCCTTAATGAACAACCGACTCATTTGGAAGCAACCAATGAGAATGTTTATATAAGTATTGCACTTCTTTTAGTTTTACCCTTTAACAAAAAATTGTATTGTATGCCCTATATATGTATGACGTAAAATGTGTTGTTGTTGAAATAAGTTTCATTCATTCATTGTTGTAATGGAGATATTTACAAACGGCCCAGAGTTGTGTGTGTGTGTGTGTGTGTGTGTGTGTGTGTGTGTGTAGATTATGTTATATACCCATCATCTAACACGCTGTGTTTATTCACGCAGAGGATGCCAGGCCGGTGGGCAAGTCGTTCTGGTCATTCGCCAGGATTCCCACGGTCTTGTTGCTCGGCCTTCTTCTCACCATCTTTTCCTTCTCCATTGGATTCTCAGATATCGCGCTAGCCGTCCATGTCCAAACACAGGTGAGATAATAATACACTTCTATTGGTAAAGCACAGATCTTTTGAAAGCACCTTGCATAATAAACTTGGAAAAAACTATGTAGGCTTATATATATATATATATATATATATATAATATCAGATATATATATATATCAGATATATATATATCAGATATAAATAATGTAGTTCATTGATAGATAACATTTTATTTAGAAACTGTTAAAATTACAACACCAATTTACTGTTTTAAATGTAGAATAATAAATTAAAATTGTGAAATAAACACCTGAACTAAAATTCACATTAAGACAAGTGCTTGGACAGATGCAGATAGCAGAAGTTTGAAGACATAGCACAGTATTTCATGGTTGATTTTGTAATGAATAAACACATTTCTTTGCAGTACCATCTGTCACCAGTCCTCCTTGGAGTAGTGTTTCTTGCGGCCACTGGTGTCTATGGCTTCTCTGCCCCAGCCTGGGGCTACGTCGCCGACAAAAGGGTACAGCTGTTTGCATCTTATACCAGTTTGGGATACTGTTGAATATGCATACTTCAAAATCAGTCTATCATGTCCTCTAATTTCAGGAAAGTCAATGCTAGCCAGCCGGGTGCTCAATTGCACTGTTGTGTGTGCGTGCGTGTGTGTGTGTGTTAGTGACATTTGTGGTTAAGCATAGATGTCACAGTGCATCATTTTCGAGGCAAGGGGTTGCTCTTGTTTCCTACCACTCCCTCTCCCTCAAATTACCCATTCAGGGGGCACTTTATGGCTATATTAATTATGAGAATTTCTCTGTGGTTTTGCCTTTGTCTCAACAACAACTTGATCACCAGTGTCCTGATGCTGGTGTCATTCTTGTGACATCACCGCTAGTACTTCCTGTGTCAAATGTCTTATCTGCATGTAACTCTTCAAGTTGTGCCAATGCTTGATGTTAAGAATTATCCTGCTTGACTTAACCTTATGCAATGGATAATGCCAAGGCAGGGCTTGAATATGCCATGATATGAAATCAGTCATATGGATGTTGAGTAGGGTGAATAGTAACAACCTCTGTGGATGGTTTTTTCAGCCACACTGGGGCCCAGCTTTGGTGGCTGTAGGCACATGTTTCAGTAGTGTCGGCCTACTACTGATGGGTCCAGCACCCTTCCTACACATACCCATGTAAGTACCCACCTTACTACTGATGGGTCCGGCACCCTTCCTACACATACCCATGTAAGTACCCACCTTACTACTGATGGGCCCAGCACCCTTCCTACACATACCCATGTAAGTACCCACCTTACTACTGATGGGCCCAGCACCCTTCCTACACATACCCATGTAAGTACCCACCTTACTACTGATGGGTCCGGCACCCTTCCTATACATACCCATGTAAGTACCCACCTTACTACTGATGATCCCGGCACCCTTCCTACACATACCCATGTAAGTACCCGCCTTACTGATGGGTCTGGCACCCTTCCTACACATACCCATGTAAGTACCCACCTTACTACTGATGGGTCCGGCACCCTTCCTACACATACCCATGTAAGTACCCACCTTACTACTGATGCGTCAGGCACCCTTCCTACACATACCCATGTAAGTACCCGCCTTATTACTGATGCGTCTGGCACCCTTCCTACATATACCCATGTAAGTACCTGCCTTACTACTGATGCATCTGGCACCCTTCCTACACATACCCATGTAAGTACCTGCCTTACTACTGATGCGTCTGGCACCCTTCCTACACATACCCATGTAAGTACCTGCCTTACTACTGATGCGTCTGGCACCCTTCCTACACATACCCATGTAAGTACCTGCCTTACTACTGATGCGTCTGGCACCCTTCCTACACATACCCATGTAAGTACCTGCCTTACTACTGATGCGTCTGGCACCCTTCCTACACATACCCATGTAAGTACCTGCCTTACTACTGATGCGTCTGGCACCCTTCCTACACATACCCATGTAAGTACCTGCCTTACTACTGATGCGTCTGGCACCCTTCCTACACATACCCATGTAAGTACCCGCCTTACTACTGATGGGTCTGGCACCCTTCCTACACATACCCATGTAAGTACCCGCCTTACTACTGATGGGTCTGGCACCCTTCCTACACATACCCATGTAAGTACCTTATTACTGATGATTTCTGCATCCTTCTTATAAATAGATATGTTCTTTAATATTGAAATAATGTTGAGATTGGAGAGGTAAAGAAGTTACGTATGAAATGAAGCTGAAAAAATATATTTACTTAGTAACATTGGTAATAATTCATTGAGGATCAACCATAACTAATTAATACAGCATTGCTACTTTGACCACATTGACTGGTTTGTGTTTTGTGGTTCACAAGTATTTTTATGTTCATATTGAGCACATTAGTTCACAAACCCCCTGAAATAATACTACCAAAATCTTGATAACTACAGATAGACATTTTTATTTGGCAAGTAACAGTAATATGTGTAGGTTTGCAATGCAAAGGACAACGTACTGACGATCACCATAGTAATGTGTACCAACATTTACTTACAACGCTGTGGTATTTAGTATTCTCATGCAAGCCTGGGAACTTTTCTCTCTTTGTATGCTCCACACAAATGGTTACGACTGCCTAATTTGTACATAGAAAATTGTGGTAGTCCCCATTACTTCCTGAGAGAAACTCAAGGACTGAACGTATTTACCCTCCACCCTGTGTTGTAGTCACCCGCTTTGGCTGTTGAACATCAGCCAGGCTCTCATGGGTCTGGGCATTGGCAGCTGCGTGGTCTGCTTCCAAGAGTTCTTTATCAATGCAACGTGAGTACCCAGACTGTTAACCCTGATCTCAGTACCCAGACTGTTAACCCTGATCTCAGTACCCAGACTGTCAACCCTGATCTCAGTACCCAGACTGTTAACCCTGATCTCAGTACCCAGACTGTTAACCCTGATCTCAGTACCCAGACTGTTAACCCTGATCT
Source organism: Ridgeia piscesae (assembly GCA_025642075.2). Taxonomy (NCBI): domain Eukaryota; kingdom Metazoa; phylum Annelida; class Polychaeta; order Sabellida; family Siboglinidae; genus Ridgeia; species Ridgeia piscesae. The sequence continues at coordinate 77,017 of JAODUO010000051.1, forward strand.
CAGTACCCAGACTGTTAACCCTGATCTCAGTACCCAGACTGTTAACCCTGATCTCAGTACCCAGACTGTTAACCCTGATATGCTGTGCCCACTGAGTATGGGATTCTCAGTGAATGTGCAGCAACATTGACAACCTCATTTCAAATCAAGATTTCTTGAGTGCTGCAGCCCTCAGATTCTGTGATCATTGAATACTGCATTCCCAGTAACTTGACATGAAGATTGACTGCATCACTTCAAAATTTTGGCTGCAGTAATGCATTTTATCAATAGGAACATCGTAGATATTCTGAAAGTTAATACTCAACAAGTAATGTATTGCGTAAAACTGACAAATACATCATTCACAATTAGCATAATGACTGAATATACTACAGCTGTTGTTGCAGGTTTACAAAGTCTATTATCGCCAGTGTTATATACTTACAATGAGGCTGTGTAGAACATCAGCGGGTAATCATGCATAAAAACAATTTGAATAGTAGACATCAATGCCACAATAAGGGCGCATTGTGTTTGAGTGTCAATCACCACTGAATGGGTTTTTTGTACCGAAATGGTTAACAATAATACTATTAAAAAGCTATTTAATAACAATGTATATTTCCTATTATGTGCTGAACATTATGTAACTATAAACGGTATTATTATTATTAATAGTAAAATAAACATATATCTGTCATGTGTTGAGCTGACATGTGACATTGTTGACAGGAAACATGGCTACGCAGACACCCTCGACACTTACGGAATGGTGTCTGGTGTCTTCAATTTCTTCTTCTCGCTAGGGTGAGTCACACGCTAAAAAGCCTGATGACTACTTTTAATGGAGAAGCCAAAAAATGGAAGCATGCGATATAGAATGTCATTATAACATATCCTGTCAGATGTTCTAAGAAACAACTGACTGTGTTTGTTTAACATACAAAATATGTACCTCTTCTGGTAAATGTCTTAAATCATAGCAATTTTTGTCAAATAAATATACTAGTTAGATAATTAAAAAATTAACACAGTTGTTAAATCAGTTAATGAGTTGTAGCCAAGATTAACTAGATTTGTTTTTATTTAAGATGATATGAATTAAAACTAAGAATATAGGAATAGGTTAAAATTGATTTGTAGAAATTATTTATACATTGAAAATTGATGATGACAAATTACAGTGAAAAGTTGTTTAGTTTTTATATATTTGTCTCTTGCAGCCTCTTTCTGGGTCCAATCGTTGGTGGATACCTCAATGACAGTTTAGACTTTGAATGGGCTGCAGCTATCATTGGTTTAGCAGGCGTCTCTTCTGTGAGTATTCACTGTGTAACCTGCCCATTGGCACACATTTGCTTAAAGGGATGCAAAATTATGTGACACTATGCAAGTGGTATAGTGACCTTTAAAACACATTTTTGTTCATTTAAGTTCTCATTAAAGATATATAAAACTCCATCCCAATAAATATGACTAAATTTATTTGAAGTCTGCCAATTTTATATTAACTAGGCTTAATGTCTTTTTATTTTAATTTTTATTATTTATTTATTTATTGTATAGCTGTGAACTGTACATTTTATCTAAAGATACATTGTGTGTGTATCTTATCTAAGAGTGTAATTAGTGAATGTACCAATGTAATACAACACGGAAGCCCTCATTAAATAAAGCTTTTACTTGTTAGTGTTTTTCCCTCAGGTATTCTAAATAATGAAAAGTTTTGTAAAGCATGTTGGTAGATTAACATGTGGTGACCACAACTTCAAGAAAGTAGTACTGACACTTGTATCGTTCTATGAATGTAGAGGTTATTTCATGAGTTACTATTCCAATGGCAAAGACAAGATGGAAACTTAATACCAAGGTGTTTATAATGCTGTCAAAATAACTCATGAAGTCTTTTATGATGTTTTATTATGTATGTTTTAACAGCTCATGTTCTTGTTTTGTTTAATGCTGGTATGGTGTAATTGTTTTGTTTAATGCTGGTATGGTGTAATTGTTTTGTTTAATGCTGGTATGGTGTAATTGTTTTGTTTAATGCTGGTATGGTGTAATTGTTTTGTTTAATGCTGGTATGGTGTAATTGTTTTGTTTAATGCTGGTATGGTGTAATTGTTTTGTTTAATGCTGGTATGGTGTAATTGTTTTGTTTAATGCTGGTATGGTGTAATTGTTTTGTTTAATGCTGGTATGGTGTAATTGTTTTGTTTAATGCTGGTATGGTGTAATTGTTTTGTTTAATGCTGGTATGGTGTAATTGTTTTGTTTAATGCTGGTATGGTGTAATTGTTTTGTTTAATGCTGGTATGGTGTAATTGTTTTGTTTAATGCTGGTATGGTGTAATTGTTTTGTTTAATGCTGGTATGGTGTAATTGTTTTGTTTAATGCTGGTATGGTGTAATTGTTTTGTTTAATGCTGGTATGGTGTAATTGTTTTGTTTAATGCTGGTATGGTGTAATTGTTTTGTTTAATGCTGGTATGGTGTAATTGTTTTGTTTAATGCTGGTATGGTGTAATTGTTTTGTTTAATGCTGGTATGGTGTAATTGTTTTGTTTAATGCTGGTATGGTGTAATTGTTTTGTTTAATGCTGGTATGGTGTAATTGTTTTGTTTAATGCTGGTATGGTGTAATTGTTTTGTTTAATGCTGGTATGGTGTAATTGTTTTGTTTAATGCTGGTATGGTGTAATTGTTTTCTTTAATGCTGGTATGGTGTAATTGTTTTCTTTAATGCTGGTATGGTGTAATTGTTTTCTTTAATGCTGGTATGGTGTAATTGTTTTGCAACAGTTTTTTTACTGAGTTCATTATGAAATTAAATATATATTAAAAAACAATTTTGAGCCATTTTTATTCTTTTATGGCAGTCATTTTATCACAATATCTCACGACCTGAATCATTTGATTGTTGTGTGTTTAGTAGAATCCATTGCTAATGTTTCCAGCTCTCGACTGATTGTACACTGCAATTGTTCACACTGAATGTTATTTCTCTTTCAGTTGGCTCTGTGGGTTATGTATCTCTGGGCACGCCGTTGCCGTGGCAACAGAACTGGCGAGAAACAGCCACTACTGGCGAACAGCTCGGCCGAATGACCAAAGTCTTCAGCTACCCAGTGATAAACCGCTGCTACCTCTGTGTGTAGAAATCAGTTGGGCACTGATGGGCAATGATAATTATTCAGGTTCTATTTACCATTGCACTGTGATAAGTGTGAATTGTGGGGTGTTATTACTCATATTGGTAATAGCTCATTGTTGAATCCATTTTTTTTATCTAAATGTAAAATAGTGCTGAAGTAATATAAGTTTTATTATGTATCAAACCAAAATATATTATTCACACACTGCCATTAATAGTTTGTTGTATCTGTAGTTTGTTTATTGTGTTATGGTTTGGCTCAGCCAGGTGAGGAAGTGTTGAGGAGAACAATGTTAAGACAAGACAGGGATACAAAAGTCAAGGAATTTTGCAGCCATGCATAATGTCATGTAATTGTTATTTTGCCGAATGTGAAATGTGTCCACATGGTTGTGGCTGTCTCCTGAACATTTATCTGATTACACTGAAACTTCAAAGATCTGGTATAAAGTGGTATTTTATATGATGACTTAATTTTATATAAACGATGATAGGGACGTAGGTTAGAGAACTGTAGTGAACTTGAAAGGCATAACATATCATTTTTGTAACTGAAAATTACACTTACATTGGGGAAACTCAAAGAACTGTTTAAATCTATATGAACCTTTATAGCCATTGTTACCAAGATGAAAGATGGTCATCAAGTGTGTAGAACTATTTTAGTAGCAGTTGAGAACTATTTTTATTTACAAGAGTCGTAATTATTCCAGACATGTTAGTAACTTTTAAATAACATGAATATCATAATTAGGTGCTTAAATTGTTTGCATTTCCAAATAGCAGTACAATATATGAAATTTTTTTAAAAGTGAAATGGTGTACACAACATCGCACAAATGCAATTGTTATGTATATAATTATGTACAAAGTTAACTATGTATTTGTGACATAATACTTTGCAAAATACTTTGCATTATCTTTGTGGAATATTTCTATAGCCGTGCTTCAGGATTTCCTCTGTGGCTAGACCTCATATACATGGCGTCATTTTTATGTTGATATTAATAATATAGGCAATATGTGTGTGTATGATCATGTTAATGTTTTACCCATACACTAAGGAACGTAAATGTGATTCAATAATTGTGTTTATATATGCATATGTATGTAACAGAATCTGGTATCAACTTACATACTTATAACAGAAATGATTACCATACACACTTATAACAATATATATATATATATATTATATATATATACAAAACATAACTCTGTTTTTTTTTCAATGTAGCAAAGCTCACTAAATTTCACAGAGATGCTGATATTACAGTGTAACATTAGACATACTCATTACTCAGGATTATTGCACAATGAACTTGTTAAAGGGGTCGTTATTGTCTGCAAATTCTATATAAAGCACCAAATCGAGAATCTGAAAGGTATTTTTTACTTCTTGCAAGTTCTATTGTTTACAGTTCTTGCATTTTGTGTTTGTATCTTTCATAGGGAACACCTTTCGGAGAACATATTATTCCCACAGCTTTATAGGCTACATGTAATGAGCCATTCTAAAGTAAATGTGCACATTTGCCAAACAGGCCCCCTGGAATTACATTGCACCTGTGTGATTTGTTCCCAGGCTATTGATTAGAGAGCCACATTTGATGTGACTGATTTAACCAAAATGGCTACGTACTACTGCATATCATTGTCCAGTGAAAAATATTTGATGTGTAATGTACAGTTTGTGAATATATTATCAAATGCTACAATGATCAGGTGCACATACACCAATATTTTTCAGTATTATTTTGTATACGTATTTTTCAGATATATATAATTTTGTTGACCAATACAGGTGTATAATTGATTTTAGCAGTTGTGTATGTATTTGTTATCACAATAAATATGATGTTGATTTCAGATTGCAGGTGTTATACTTAAACCTACCATAAGTATTTGTAATTTATTTTATGCAACCTAATTCATTCAGCATGGTCAAATTTGATTTCTTATCACTTAGGTGTGTAAATATTTGTTTGGTTGTGCAATAAATATATGCAAGCTGTAATGAATTTCAGAATGCGTTAATATCAAATTTGTGTAATAGTCAGATTTTGCCTTTGTCAAGTTTGACATATTGATTGCATAATGTGTAATATTGTTTAGTATAATGGGACCGATCTAATGGGGAACACATCCGTCGCCAATTTCGTTCAAGATATCGTCAATGATATGTTTAGCCTGTAATATTTCTAATGACATCCAAGGTGCCAGTGGACGAACTTTTGTTTGTTTTGGGGCATGTTTGTCAAGAAGGCTACATAGTACTGATTTAATAACTCACATAGTGTACTTTTTGGATTAATCAAGGGATCAGCATGTTCAAGATCTTTACGAAGATTGTCAATATTTATGTTATTTATTGGTCAGAATGTCATACATTGTTTTGACGGTTCTAACACGAATTTGGATGACAAATCGATAACTACAGTATGATGATCTGATAATCCATCAGCTACAAATACTAATTTAATGTTATTGCAATTTAATCTAGTAATAAACAAATCAAGCCAGGCCCAATGACCATGAATGTGAGTAGCGAATCAAACATACATAGTTTGCTGAAGAATGACGATTATGATCATTTTAATTACTGGACTCATATATTTGTATCCTGACTTTATCGCTTATTTACTTTTAAAATTCGCATGTGTAGTTTTTTTTTCAATTAAAAGGAACTATTTTAATCGTATCCGCCTTTTAGACCTACCCGTATGGTTGGATATAATTATAGGGTTAATAGTTGGCCGAGGATAATTAATTAATTTTAGATAAGTTAACATTTTAATGACAATTACAGGCCGGTGGAGTGCAGATAGATTGTTAAGGAAGTTAAAGTGACTAAGACAATGAAAGGTAAACTCCATAATAATTTATGTACACGGTATATTTGCGGCAATGGCTACTAGAAAAACACTCACATAAAAATGCCAATTTTTGGTTGTTCTTGTGTGGAATAAGGGTTAGGGTTTGGTTGAAGGTACTTTTGACAAGATTGACATTAGGTGATTTACATGCACTTGTACGTGAGTGGTTAGCAAGTAGCCACCTCCATATTTGCAGATGGTTCGTCGTGCGTGTGTAAACGCTCCCTAGTCAATGGTCCCCCGATTAGGAATGTCCATAATTTTGCGCCGACGTGTAATGTGCCCGGATGTTAAGTTCTCGGCTTCGCTCGTTTTGGAAATGGCGAAAGGTAGTGTTGTGGGCAGTTTTTTAAGTTGAATTTTCACTATTTCATGATTGTTAAAATACTGTCCATTGAATGATATGCAAACCGAAAAGTGTAGCAGGAGCATCGAGGCAACTATAAGTTAATTAGTTTATGTAGTTACCGAGCATTAGCAAATTGCTTTTAAACCGGCTTTCACCGTCGCTGCAAAATGTTTGACGGCCATTTTACTTCTTTGCCACGTGTAATTAGTTGCCAACATCACAGTTTAAGCGAGTTTATTGCAGTAATAATCCACAATCTTGTGTTACTCAGTAGGCACTTTGGATGTCTTAGAGGTTATCCCCCAGGAAATGCCCGGACAACCATGGATTCACTTTGCAAAACAGTTTCTACACTCCCGGGTGTGTGCAGCCAGGGACGCAGAAGCCAAAACACAGACTGTGACAGTGACAGTTACTATAAATCCCTTGAAAGACGTGGAGAGGTGGTGCGCAAGAATAACAATTTTTCACAAACTAGCACTTGCATGTATACTTTGAATCCACCTGATTATGTCAGTATAAACAACACAATTTTGTGTGCTTCGAATTTGGTAATAGGCCTATTATTAACGAACCTCACCCGAACGTTTGCTTTCGTTTCATGCATGTCTTATAAAATATATTTTTTGAGGCACACAATGCAGTGGCAGACTTACTGTTGTTGACATTGAAATGAGTGATGAAACAACATTAATTAATGTTCAGCTGAAGTACCATTTCATATTTTTTGCACTTCAAACACTGCTTAAACTCAATTTTAAAGCACCATTATTTTTTGGACAATACTGTATCAATATTCAAATTTCAATGCATGACATTCAGGCAACACTGTGATTGTTTCTAAAATTGAGTTGCAAACAAGTATTTTTGAGGATTCAATTTCTTAAGACTAAAACAGCAGGTGTTTTTAAATAGGAAACTATGCACTGAAAAATTCTGATCTGGTGATTGCTATACATGTGTGAACTGTGTTTCAGGGACATTATTGGTAGTGCTGTTTGCACTGACAGTGGTGGGCCAGGCCCTCACTCCATCCACCTACTTCACTACTGTTGACAAGGAGAGGTTACGCACCATCTTCCTGTCAGCTGAGCCATATCAGCCAGACAACCTGCAAGCTCTTCACTACTCCGTCCTAGGACTTGATCTGTTAGGCGCAGGCCATGTTGAGCCATCAGTAAGTAATACCAGAGTTCATTGTCATTGTTTTATTCAGATTTATTTATGACATGATTTCTCAGATGAATTTTTTTATATAACATTCTCTTTTAAAAACATAGCAATATTTGTTAAATATTCTATCAGACTAAGAACCAAACTGTCACAGAAAAAATGTTGCCTGTTTGCATGCACACAACCATTACAGTTTTTAGTCCTTTAATTAATATATCTGGCTAATAGATCAGGAATTTGAATAGGATGAAAAAATATTTATCCTCATTCATACAATGCGAATGTACCACATTATTCATTCACAGCCTCGTCTCTTATGTTTAATAGGATTCAGCATCAGGCATGCATTTTTATTAATGTGGCATTGAGAGGTTTAATACATTGTGAAGGTTCTATTTATGTGAAACTTGGAAAATATGTATAAAAAAGATGTTCCACTTTGTTGTATTGTGTTATCTAATGTGGCGGTTTGTTTTCAGAAAAGCTGCAAAGTTGTGCAGAAAGGTGTAGATTCTGACAATGTTGAATCACTCTTCTATGCGTCTTCCGCAGCCCGCAGTCTTGGTTCTGCCCACTGCAAAGTGAGTATATATTCAGTTACATTTAGCTCTGCATTGCAGTTCAAAATGGGACACTAATGGAAAGAACCGTCACAATGAATGTGACCAAATGCTCAACGGTGCCCGTGGTATATTTATTTCACTCCAGAAGCAGGAGATAACATCACACAATTGCCCCTAGATCAAGGGTATACTTCTTGCTAGTAGATGTAAGGATGAGGGGTCATTATGGAAATGCTTTTTGTCAAGTAGGCAGTCCTGGTTTGTATACAAATTACAAACCAGATAGCCTCATAGTAGGGCATATCTGCACATTGTGTCAAATTGCTGTGGTTTCATGACTGATCTAGTCACATAAAATGTGACTAACAATTGTACTTGTTCTTCAGTAGAACCCCTCTTGGACATTGACTCGTTTGGTCACCATTGATATGTGTGTTTCAGTTGTCAGTGGGCAGCCAGGCTAAGTCTGTGCTGGAGGCAGCCATCGTTGATGGAGCACCCACTCGCACCATCTACCAGGCTGTTGCCGCACTTGCTAACCTTGGTCTTCCAAGTAAGTATCCTACACAGTGTCATTTGTGTTCCTGTGGTATCAGTAAACGGAGCATGTTGATAATTGAAAATCTGTATTGTTACTGAACAGTGATAAACGGTTTTTATCTGTAATGGTGATGTCTGCTACCATTGGATTATTGTATCGTAGTTGTAATGATTGTGTCATTTGATGCTTCAGTTGATGCCAAGAAGGTTTCCTCTGCCCTTTTGGATACGCTCAAGGTGGAAGACTCACCACTCAGGTATGTCTTTAGTTTCATATCTGATACTTGTTTTCTGTTCAGTTACTGTTGTGGGATTTAACTTACAAGTTATGTAGTGCCATGTGTAAATGAAACTGTGTTCAAATAATGCGGACACTGAATATAGTCTTTTTGAATCAACATTGGCATCCTGGCAGTCCAGTGTACTCTGGCACTGCCTGGCTCTGTCTGCGTGGCGTACGGGAGCTGACTGCCCCTAGTGGGCACATGAGGTGTATTCCCATTCCACAATGTTGGAGAGTAACCCTGTCCCCGGTCCTCTCGGGCTGGTGTGGATAGGACCGTGCATATTCCATAGACTTCCTTGAGTCACATTGTGGCCATAATGAGGGAGACAAACCATGCATGGTACAACCAAACAATTATCAAATTAAGTAAAAGAATGGGTTGCTTTTTGATGTGTTTAGTTACAAACTATTTTATCATTGCAGCCATGGATATGCCTTTTATGCTGCATCTTACCTGAAAGGCGATTTAAAGACTTTCTTTGACCTGATAGAAGATGTCATTGCACAGGCTGATGAGATTGATGAAAAGTTTTTGCAGGTAAGCATCGCAAAGGTGATAGTTTATGAGAATTGTCACCCTCTCGTGGTGACATGATATCCTTGGTGCAGAAATGATGCTTGAAACGATATCTGACAATATGAATGCAGATAAAAACTAACTGATCTGTGCCAACCGTTTCAATTTTTGAACTATTAGAAATGTAACTAATAATTTTGTTTAGACTTTCAGTGTAGGAGTACGACACCATCACTGAATAATACTTGTTTGTGTTGCAGTTCGAGTCTGGGCTCTATACGACCGCCATCGTTCTCGATTCATCCTACAAACTGGCAGCTGCACATAAAAAGGAACCAACAGTACTTGCCGTAAGTTTGTGTATTCTGCCCTTTGGGAATTTTCTTAAAACTTTGTAGTTTCAGGTCATTGCTCTCACAGTTGGCAACTGCCCGCCACCGCCATAACTTCAGTATAATGTCACCAAGCTGTCCTTAGCGACATTGTGTTTAAATTGGCTGCATATCATTCTCCAAATAATTCAATGTTGAAAGTTACAGCATGGCATCTTCCTATATTTGGGGGCCACACAAAGGGCGGTTTGCACATGTGAGATGAGATTTTAAGACATCCATGGATTGTGCTTGTGATAATGGAAATGATGTGTATTGTGATTTCAGGATAAGGTAACCCAGTTTGCAAACTACATGCTCAACCGCAAGCACATGGACTCGCTGAAGAATGCTGCCACCATCCTGTCTGCCATCAAGACACTCACAGAGAACAAGGTAGCTATGCTGTCTCATCATACATAGCAAGCATAGAAACTGCCCCCCCCTTCCCAACAAAAAAAATACTGGCCCATTTTATCCAGGTAAATGCATTTATAATATAAATTTATCAATATTATTGATAAATCATTGCTTCACAACAGGTCGTACCAAATTGACATGCATACATTTGTGAAGCTCTTATTTGGGTGTATTTTTTTAAGGGATACTCCAGTCAGTGAGAGATTCACAGCATTGACTTACATCTGTATAATATATTGGTTGTGCATAGTAATTGTGCACAAAGATCGATAATAAACAATTAATTATAGTTTAGTTGTACTAGAAACGCTCCATGTTGGAGTCAGGGCACTGCCATCTTGAGATTTATGCACCAGTGACGTAAACCGCTTACGTCACTGGCGCATGCACGTTCGAACATCCTATATCTGTCCAATGGTATTTGATGTATCCTGTACATCGCGGATTGCTTACGTCACTCACAATGATTAGCGAAGATTCCGCCAATCCTTGCCTTTTCCAACAATGCGCCAGTGACGTAAACGATTTGGCTTACGTCACTGGCACATAAGTCTCAAGATGGCAGCGCCCTGAATCTAAGATAACATGTTTTTGATATCATTAAACTATAACTAACTGCCTTATTAACGATATTTGAGCACAATTACTAGGCACAACCAATATAAGTTAATACTGTGAACCTCTCACTGACTGGAGTATCCCTTTAACAAGGTATTGGAGAGTTCCTGTCAACTGTTCTATACGAATGTGTAGTTCTGAGATAGCTACACAATCCATGTAAGCAGAACTATATGGATAACTTCCCTCCATCTGTGTAGATAGGCTCGCTGCTACTGTAATTGTCTTGTTTGTAAACAAATTTAAGAAGTGCCTGATGTTACTTTGATTGACCAGTTTAGTGAGCGTACTGTTTGTGTTGTAGTTCCACGTTCCCATTGCTGTAACCCTCGCCAGCCAAGTGTCCGTCTCCGATCAGTACCCAACCGTGCAGGTAAGTGTCGCTTCGTAGCAAGCATGACAAGTATTTTTTATTAAAACTCGGTTACTGGTGATGTGATGGATATGTCGATGGCACAAACATAAATAGGCATTTATGATACAAAATGTGATATTGTAGCCATAACAGATGCAGTAGTTATAACAACTATTTGTTATCACTATCTAGTCGTAGCATTTTCATCAACAACTTCACAAATCGATCTCATATAACATGTTTGTATAGTAAGGTATCAGTTTTGTCCTAAACGTGTTCTTAATGCACCAACATTGACATCCTGGCGGTCTAGTTTACTCTGGCACTGCCTGGCTCTGTCTGCGTGGCGTACGGGAGCCGACTGCCCCTAGTGGGCACATGAGGTGTATTCCCATTCCACAATGTTGGAGAGTAACCCTGTCCCCGGTCCTCTCGGGCTGGTGTGGATAGGACCGTGCATATTCCATAGACTTCCTCGAGTCACAGTGTGGCCATAATGAGGGAGACAAACCATGCATGGTACATGTTGACATAGTGCAAATTGCTTGTGTGGTAGGCTCAGTAAACATTAATAAACTTTGGGGGAACATTTAAGTTTTGCATATCTTTCTAAAAAAGATTGTTTTACTTCAACAATTTTGCGTTTATGTCAGTCTTGAATTTTTGTCAGGCAGAGGTACTACTCCTCCTTATCAGTCCTGGAACTAGTTTTTGAAGCCACAAAACCCATATTATTTACATCCAAAGTTACTAATATAACACAGCCATCATTTGAAATTAGGTCGGAGAATTGTATATAATGTTATTGTTTGTAATGTCCCGTCATTTGACTCATGTCTCTGATGATGTCATAGGTTCGTGTCAGTGACCTGCTGGGAGGCAGTCTGGGCAAGGTGACAGTCACTGCCGATACGGCCAGACACATCGGTGATGACGCCATTGTCATGAGCAAGAAGCCGTTCAAAGCTAGCTCCCTTGACAGGTAAGGCAAATTGTCATTTTAATCCAAATTATGTTTTACTCCTTCAAGATACTGGAAATGTGTCTGACAATAGAGATTGTATCAGTAATGTATGGTAAGTTCTGAAAATAAGGAATATAAATTACCTGTGTCTTTCTGACTGACATTTTATCTTGGTGAATCAACATTGACATCCTGGCGGTCCAGTGTACTCTGGCACTGCCTGGCTCTGTCTGCGTGGCATACGGGAGCCGACTGCCCCTAGTGGGCACATGAGGTGTATTCCCATTCCACAATGTTGGAGAGTAACCCTGTCCCCGGTCCTCTCGGGCTGGTGTGGATAGGACCGTGCATATTCCATAGACTTCCTTGAGTCACAGTGTGGCCATAATGAGGGAGACAAACCATGCATGGTACATGTATTAAAGTTTATGTATTGAATAAGCCATCTGCCTCTGGTGAATTATGTTTGTAAGGTGGATCAACAATAATTTTAGTGTTAACAGATCTGTGACTCAGTTGCCTAGATGTATAACTTAGTTATGTAGATAAAAAAATATAGGGTGGCCTAACATCAACTTATTGAAATCAAAATAAACATGTTGACAGCAATTGCAGGAGATGAGTTGATGTTTGTAGCGCCCTCTACGAGCTTGACTTCCTTGAGGCTAAGCCCGCGTGTGGATTCTACGCCATCACTGTTAGCATTAGTCCACAGACAAAAGACTCCAGGCTCATTGGAACATCAGGAGCGGAGGTTTGTCCTTGTTTGTTTTTCATATAAATTGAACACCAGAAGCACCCTGTGAATACATCCATATTTGTGTGTGTGCTGTATGTTGAGAGTAGCAGTCAAGTAGACTCTGCAACAAAGCCACCTATCATTTCATTATCTAACAGTGGTTGTTATGTCCAAGGTACACTGCTGGTTTTCATTATTGCTTTCGTACAATTGTAACACAGTAATGGATGCTAAGGAGTTGCTAAAAAGGCAAGCTGGGTTACAAGTTTCACTGTGCAATTGACAAATTCTTCCTTCATCTGAGAATACGACCGCAATCCTAGGCATGAATTGTTTCTAAGACCAAAACAAACAACCTCAGCTAGAATTTAAACAAACAAGAAATGACAAGTTCATACTGAATAATTTTGGCTGTACATAATAGTTAGTCATCCAATTTAAGTCATGCTGGCAGGTATGTGACGGTTTGTGATTGATGACAGGTAAGAGTGAAGGTGACAACCAAGGTGGCCATAGAAAATGTGGAGTTGGGAGTGGCTGACAAGGACCAGACCACTGCCCCTAGGATGACCAGGTGTGTACCATAATGACCATGATGCTTTCAGTTTAAGTTCATTTGTGTGTATTACTTCACTGAATGTGTATTCATTTGATTACTATTGTATAATTTCATTAATTAGGGGTATTTGAATGATTCCATAGTCATCATTCCCCCCTCCCCAGTAGAGAACTCTCTCTCTCTCTCTCTCTCTCTCTCTCTCTCTCTCTCTCTCTCTCTCTCTCCCTCTCCCCTCCCCTCTCTCTCTCTCTCTCTCTCTCTCTCTCTCTCTCTCTCTCTCTCTCTCCTCCTCTCTCTCTCTCCTCCCTCCCTCCCTCCTCCTCCTCCTCCCTCCTCCCTCTCCTCCTCTCCTCCCTCCCTCCTCCTCCCTCCCTCCCTCCCTCCCTCCCTCCTCCCTCCTCCTCCCTCCCTCCTCCTCCCTCCCTCCCTCTCTCCTCCTCCCTCCCTCTCCTCCCTCCTCCCTCCCTCCCTCTCCTCCCTCCCTCCCTCCCTCCTCTCTCCTCCCTCTCCTCCCTCCCTCCCTCCTCTCCTCCCTCCCTCCCTCTCTCTCCTCCTCCTCCCTCCCTCCCTCCCTCCCTCCCTCCCTCCTCCCTCCCTCCCTCCCTCCCTCCTCCCTCCTCCTCTCCTCCTCCCTCCTCCCTCCTCCCTCCCTCCCTCCCTCCCTCCCTCCTCCTCCCTCCCTCCCTCCCTCCCTCTCCTCCCTCTCCTCCTCCTCCTCCTCCCTCCTCCTCCCTCCCTCCCTCCTCTCCCTCCCTCCTCCTCCCTCCCTCCCTCCCTCCCTCCCTCCCTCCCTCCTCTCTCCTCTCTCCTCTGTTTTCTACTTGCTCTATGTGTGTCGGTCAGGTACCAACTGAATATGAAGACTTCACAAGCCATATGTGGTTTTTTTCAGAAGTGTGTGAGTGGCATGCATGACCTTGCTATTCAAAGTAGAAAGGCAGATTCATTATTGAAAATCTGTCCCATGTTTTCATTCTGTCCTGTTTGATCACAGGATAGTGCTTGTGTAGCATAGATTGTAATAATGACTGTTCTTGTTTGCATCACCAGGTTGCAGCCCCCACACAAGGTGGTGCGTACGCTCGAGGCAGACCATCTGCAGCGAATCATCATGAAGTTTCAGCTGCGCAACACAGCTGCAGATTCTCTGATGGCAGCTCACCAGACATTTGTCCGACTGACCAATCAGAAGACACGCCGAGAAATAATCTTTGTGGCTGAAGTTGACTCGTCGAACACGTACACGTTTGATCTGGTATGTTGAAATGAACTGAAATAGGAACAATGTTTACATTTCTTAGTTATTTTGTGATTGCTGAATGTCATACAGCTTATATTTTTATAGGCAAGTTGTATAAGCTATTCAGTGACTGGATAAATGTTAGTGATTTAAAAAAAATCTCATTTAAAATGACCAAACATGACTACATTATCAATGGAGGCAAACATGTCAAGTTACTGGGAATGCAGTATTCAATGATTACAGCGTCTGAGGGTTCTAGCACTGAAATGGTTAACAATTTATTTCACTTGTTCGCAGTGAAATTTTCTACAATTGTGGTCAGTTGGCTGTGTTTCTTGCAGGATGTTGGCAGTCGGGAGAAGGAGTTTGGCTACTTGTCTGGCCAGTACACCATGGAGCTGATTGTGGGGGATGCCGTCATCCAAAACCCACTCTCTTGGATCTTTGTAAGTTCAAATCACTCGACAATCTTTGTAATGGTTTTTGAAATACATAAATCATTGACCATGTTCGCTCTATCATCCTCTGGCTGAATCAATGCCCTATTATTGTTGTTCTAGCTTTAGTAACTTGTTTACTGGAATGAGATTGGTGTTTATTGATGTGGTTACTGTACTGACAACTGCAATTACGGTATTTAGCAACATTGCATAGTTTCAGTTGTAAGTAACCGACAGAGAATGTTAAGTCTGCGGCTGTGCATGTCTCCAACACTGGCCATTGGCTGAGCAGATTCACTTGTGTAGTGCAACTGTTGTTGGGGGAGATGCGAGAACAACGCTTCCAATCCACCCAGTGGCAGTCCGATCCCATGCTGTCCTTGGACTAAACGGAAGAACATTCCTAACTCTCTGTATACCATTCCAGTTTTGGAATTTCATGAACTTCACCACCTAATCTGTCCTTCCCTGCAGGTGCACTTGAGCCATCTATCACATGTATATGATTATGATTAGTTTCATAAATAGTATGTTTGTTTGTCAATGCATCTGTGGTTCATATTGAGTTGTTTTGTGTTGCTGAAGGTGGTTGTGAATCTCAAATTTTCTGACACTGCAGCCATTTGTCACATGCATTTGATTATGATTAGTGTTTAAATATACTTGTTAAAATATCTGTTGACATGGTGTTTTATGTATGTTTTATAACTAGTATGTTTGTTTGCCAAGGCAGCTGACCCATATTCACTGATGTTTTGTGTTGCTTCAGGCGGATGTGAACCTCAAGTTCTCTGACACACTGCAGTCAGCCCCGGACAGACTCGACGGCTACAAGGCCAAGCCAGAAATCAAGGTATGGCTTATTTTATTACCACAGAACAGAATAATATAATTTATGGATTGTCTCAAATTGTACCATAACACAGACAGATTGTTGGAAAAGAAAGATGTTGAAGCTTAGACGTATAAATAGATGTAATTTCTAGTGATGTGGTGTCGAGGACACAGTTACCTGTATACTGACTGACTGTTGTTTGTTGCAGCACACGTTCCGTGTGGCAGACAAGCGCCCATCTACCTTCATCTCAAATGTCTTCACTGTGATGGTCCTTCTGCCTCTCCTGTTGCTTCTGGTCATGGTCAGTACTACCCCCCCCCACACTCGTCTCCCTGGTCATCTCACACATGTTCCAAGTTAAATACTATGAATTTACCAAGTCTAATCGACTAGTGTGTATGTTGAGAAAATCAACTGTAGGACCAAATTCACAATGTTTTGAAGAAATTAGTGTTGCATTCACCTAAGTTTTTACTTTTTGTTAAAGCTAATGTCTGTTAATAATGTACAGAATGATGGTTTAGCCAAATAAAAATATGTTTCAAAACTGTATTGAACTACCAACGCAGCACTTTCTATGGTTTTGTTTATATTTACAGTGGATGAAGATTGGAGTGAATGTATCCAACTTCCCACTGTCGCTCAGTGCCATTGGCTTCCATGTTGGAGTAGCAGGTAAAACCCACATTTTCCACCCCCAACAGCTGATGTTTTGATATACATCTAACTAATTAGCTTATGTGCAGAAATGATGCTTGAAACGATATCTGACAATGTGGATGTAGATAAACTTAACTGATCTGCACAAAAACATTTTCAGTTTTGTAAATGGATTCGTGGATTTGCAGAACACTAGTCATATATTTTTCACCAGGCATTTGTAGCAGTATGTTGCCAGTTGAATTGTCTTTGTAATGGTTTGCCATGAAATACAGAAATCATTGTCCATGGTCACTGTCTGACTGAATCAGTGCACTATTAGTGCTGTTCTAGCTGTAGTAATTTGTTTACTGTGTACGAGCAGCTTTCGCGCATTAATTGTAGCATATGGCTGGATGCTACCCAGAGAAGCCGAAATGGTGTCTTGAGTGAACCCGTCGGTCAGGGAAGTAAAGTGTAAAACGCTTTGAACGGTCCTGAGGACTGGATACTGCGCTATATAAGAACTTTTTTTTACTGGAATGAGATTGTTTATTGATGAGGTTACTGTACTGACAACTGCAATTACGGTATTTAGCAACAGTTTAAGTCTGCAGCTGTGCATGTCTCCAACACTGGCCACTGGCTGAGCAGTTTCACTTGTGTAGTGCAGCTGTTGTTGGGGACATGCGAGAACAACCCTTCCTATCCACCCAGTGGCAGTCCAATACCATGCTGTCCTTGGACTAAACGGAAGAACATTCCTAGCTCTCTGCATCCCGTTCCAGTTTGGGAGCCTATTTCATGAACTTAGCTTAGTGTTGAAGTATCTTTTTCACATGCAATTTACAGGACAATTACCAGAGTCATCATTTCACATTCAAAGCAGTCTGTCATAATAATTACTGACATCAACAACATGTACGTTGTACTGAAAGTGTCTGCCAGTGGTACTTCACAGAATGTTTTATTGGCAAGTCCAGATCTGTATGGTAGTGTCCAGCAGTAGGTCTCGTGGTGTTATTAATTTGGCGACCCGGGTCTGTATTACCAACATTTTTATTTATTCTTTACTCAGGTCTGCAGAGGCAGTTTTGTATGGTATGAAGTATGGTCACTACGGCAAGAACAGTGCGGCATGCAGTCTTACATAAAATTCTACTGACACTATTTCTGTGGGATGGCGTGACATGTTGCTTCACCTCACAAACTAAATCCACCCCCCCCCAGTGTATGTCGGTGTTTCATTGTCCTGGCCCATTGTGCATGTCTCCAACACTGGCCACTGGCTGAGCAGTTTCACTTGTGTAGTGCAACTGTTGTTGGGGACATGCGAGAACAACGCTTCTAATCCACCCAGTGGCAGTCCGATCCCATGCTGTCCTTGGACTAAACGGAAGAATATTCCTAGTTCGCATACTATATTATTGTATATGCACTGAAATTGCTGATATTGTGTGTAATATATGAACACGTCATCTAGATGTGGCTTTCGTTGCAGAAACATCTATCTCGTTGTGGCATTATTATTATTTATTGTCGTTCTCTTGTTTTTAATTGACATATTCAACTATCAAACCTAGTAGGGCTAGAGAAATGTTTTGATCTTGTTACTGCATGCCACAAAGTCCCCCATGCCATAGACTTCAGTGAAGTTAAGAACGATTTGCTGGTCTGTGAATGTCTTTCAGAAACAAATGGCTGCTTGTGTTGCTTATACTGAATTTGATATCAACCAGGATGCCTTGTCACCTACTGCCTTCTCTTGTGACAGTTGGCAGCAGGTTCAACTGATGTGTCTGCAGGGGTTTCACTGAGCTGTGCATGTCTCCAACACTGGCCATTGGCTGAGCAGATTCACTTGTGTAGTGCAACTGTTGTTGGGGACATGCGAGAACAACGCTTCCTATCCACCCAGTGGCAGTCCGATCCTATGCTGTCCTTGGACTAAACGGAAGAACACTCCTAATTCGCAGTTATTGCTTGTCTTGCTGTGACAGTTGTAACCCAGATATGACATTGTTGTGACCCAAGTGTTTGTTGTGTGACCAATGTGTCAATTGTTTTATTTCAGCCATCTTCGGCCTCTACTACTTATACTGGGTGCAGCTTAACATGTTCGAGACTCTTCGTTATCTCGGATTAATCGGCATCCCAACCTTCCTGTGCGGCAATCGGCTACTGAGTAGTATCGCAGCAAAAAGGTTGGTGTGTTCCCACTGGCTTGTAACATAAAGTGGAACATTATTTTCAATGGGAAACGTGATATTTCAGAATTCATCTTGTTAGCAACTTAAAATATATTTTAATGACAGTGTGGAAATAATGTACTGTATTCATTGTGATGAATGAATCTCTAACTGAAATTTTCCTGATTGTTTCTAATATTATACAACATAAATAAATTGGTATGGCATATTTCGTGGTGTGAGATCGTAATATAAGCCCAAAAAAGTCGCGCTTATCAGCTATGATAATTTATTCATAAATGTGATGTGTTCTAACAAAATGAGTCGTATGTCAAAAAATGATACATTAAGCTTTCCAAAGGTTTAAAAATCATGGACCTATCTCACACACAGCCAAAGTTATTGGACACTGAACGTGCCTGGGGTAGAAAGTTTCAAACAGAGAAAAACACATGTAAGCAAATGATCAAGTTCCAAAATCGGCCGTTTTGATTCTATTTCTCCATTTGATGCTTTTGAAATAAACTTGTGTTTGTTGTCATTGATCATGCTAACTTTTTACTGAAACTTACACCATAAATAGTAATATAAATGAGAAATAAGCATTGTCTATTGACACAAAAGATATTAAAGTATACTTTGGTAAAGTCAAAATTGTCAAAAATCATCACTGCATGTTAGTGTTTTTTCGAAATCAAATTTGCCGATAAACGACTCATTTCGTTAGAACACATCACAGATAGTTAGTTTGGATAGTTGAGGGTAAAGAATCGACTAAAACTATGATATAATTAGGATAATCCTTGTTAAATTGCTACAATGCCACTGCTGGAGGCAGAAATATTTTCTCAAACAAGGTCCAATACTTGGTCCTGCAGATAAGCAACACTGGCAGATCTCCTCAAGACACATCAAAGCACAAATGAGCATACTGTAAATCTGCAATTTAAATCGTTTTCTTGAGTGGATGTTTTACAATGTTATTCGTGTGCTGCCTTGCAGGAAGTGAGTCGTAGAGGGCCAAAGCCAGGGTCATACAGAGTCTGCTGCTCCGTGAAGGCCAACCAGTGAGAGACAGACAGCACGTGGGCAGCATCCGTACACGTCCCTCTCCACACATGCACTGTTTCTACCAGTCGGGGTTGTGGAGATGGCATTTCATCACGCTGGATCAACTGAATGCTTACCGTGATCCAGACGTCTGCCCACTTTCCGGATAGGTTTTATATTATAATGTAAATAGTTGGTTTGTGATGCGAGCGTACGTTGTGTTTCTTGTTCTCTCTCATTGGGTGTGTCTTGTGCACTGGAATCATTCCATCAGCCGCCGTTCTTGCATGCAGCACAGAGTGATATTCAAAAATTAGTTGTATCAAATTCTACCAAAGAGCACTATTAGAAAATATGCAATCAATAATGAAAGTAAGGATCTCTAGTAATAAAATGATTGAATAAGAATTGTGGTCTTTGTGTGTTTGTTATTTTCTCTTGGACCTGCTTCCGTAATTCTAGTTTCAACCAAGCCTCATCTGGTATTGCCCAAATAACACACCTCATAGGTAAATCTAGTATTCCATGTATGGAAATTAAATAAATAGCTTTGTACTTCACTTTTTGTCCTTTCTGATTCTTGTACAGATACAAATGGAATCACTGCGTGGATTGATAAAATGTTCTGCATCCACGTGAAGAACATGAAACAATAGACAATTTTAATACTCGAGCCCAACATGGAGAATCTTGCTATTATTAGAAAACCTTTATAGCAAATAATAACTAATTAACTAACTGTCACACCCGAGCCAGGTGCGCACGGCTCCCAGTTGGTAAAGGTTAAGGGTGGGTGTCACTCCAAACATGTGGGTGTCACTCCACATGTAAGGACATAACAATAAAGACAACAATTTATCTTTGTATCCCACTTTGTGATTTTACCTCCATTTAGTCTATACACTGTATAACGAATTTAATGTTATGCTTATATGGTAGAACAATTTTTATTTAATAACTTATGCTTTTTACCTCCTGCATAACTAGTCATGTCAAGTTACTTTTACAAGATCAACTGTTACCATGAATGCCATGATGGATTGCGAGCGTCATATGTAGCTCTGCCCCCGTCAGGTCACGACCTCACTCTTCCAGAATTTGAGTGACAACGCAGCAATTTGAGTGACAGCGTCGGGATTATTATAAACATTCAACGTTTAACATTACGAAATCAGTTTGTTTCATCAAAACATTTATTGGCAGCCAGGACGCTACAATAGTTATAACTTATACTGATTAACATGATTTTGCAATAAAATGCCACAAACTGATCATGTTGCTTGAAATACTTGCTGTTCACCTATCAGAGTACCTGTGTTCTCGGCAAGTTGGCCGAATAATCACAATCTCGGAATGATTTTGAAGTTGTTTATTGGTACGGCCCGTCATGACACCAACCAAACAAGCAATGTTAACACCAACTATTGAATAAACGTGACTGAAAGCAGCAGATACAACCGGCTGCCGCATACACATTGAGCAAAGTACACCATCAACACTTGTCTTGTGATTCAGCGCAACATTTTGATACAATTTTAAATTGAAACCTGCAAAATAGAAATCCTTCATCCCACTGATTTCTCTCCAATGTCATGTGTGTATGAACTGCTCTGATCTAACAGGTTTGCTATAAGTTAAGTATCTGAAAATATCTTACGACTAATCTACTATAATAACACTAGTCTAGTTACTTAGTTATATTATAATGCATGCATATTTACAATCAATTAAATTGCTAAAACTACTAAATTTAACTTCCTGTAGGGAATATAACAATAAGCTGTTTCATGACATTTAACGTTTTCTCAGTATGGTTCATGTATGCAATAGATGTTGGCAACGTTCAACTGTAAGCATGTATATAATTAGTATTTTGCAAACATGTAATCTCGGCAAAGTAGCAAGTTTTATCCAGTATAATTTTTATCCAAAGAGACCTTTATATTGGTGTTCTAAGTCTTAAATACTGTGCACAGTGTGTGCATTTCAAATCTGTTGATACATGCACAAAATAAATCGAATCTCATCAATAAATAATACAGACAACCTTTCCCGAAACACATCACCGCCGTAATCTACAGGCAGAAGAAAGCACCAATTACCTCGACAAGAGTCGTACTGCAGTACACAGAATGCAAAAGCTGGAATGTGTGCCCGACACTCGATTATACTCGATATACAGACAGATAAAGCAAAACCAAAGGTTACTGATGTACATTTACAAAATCAAAAGCTACCTGTAAATACTAACATTACAAACTGATCCTGTTCTGTATAGCATTGTCCCATTGCTGTTTCTTATTCCTTTGGCTTTGCCATCCATCTTTGTCAGTTTTCTCTACGACGAGACTGACAAAAACAGGTTTTTGCAACTACAATGAACATGAGCAGGCATGGCAATGTGCTAAGATATTAAAATAATCCATAAGGACATGTGCCACAGAATTACCCAACCACATATACAGTGTCGGCTCTGGGGGTTGTCACATCAGTTCGCAAAATCACATATTATTAGGTCATCATGGGGAAGCAGTTCGCTTCACTGGCATCACATACTAATGCACATTACTGCTTTTGTGGACAGCCGAAACAGTCGTCAAATACTATTGGGAACAATTTGGATAATTCTAGATAACATGCCACATGTTGGTAGGTGTGGTTTGAACCAATTTAAAAACATTGTCGTTTTACTTTGCGAACTAATGAGATGACCCCTCAAAAGTGAGGAGTGTCGTTTCACAGAGGGACCTTCTCTTCAGGAAGCAGTGGAACTGATGCGGTCGTTGCGGTGTCAGATGTTGCCTCGTGTGCAACTGCTGCCGTCGCTCCATCTGTCTGTCCAACTACATCACCAAAGTCATTCTCCGATTTGCTCCCCCGCACCTTGGTCTGCAAGCAGAGAGCGCCCTCTAGTGAGACACACACACACACAGTGGCACCCAACGAACCCCGTTACAGTATTACAGATGCAAGATGTTTCTTTAGACAGGTGAAGCAGTAAAACAAAGCCGCTGATACTTGAATCGACTTCTTTGCAATACAATGACCTAGTTATGAACAACAGATGCAGCCATTTTAGCAGCTGTATGTAAGTTGTAACAGTTTCACATGTGAGTAAAAATATATCCATGTATGTCATCATAATTAATTTCATCTGTGCTAACCCCTCCCACCTCCAAGATTAATGTTGGCAAATATTTATATGATAAAACTATACAAACAGTATCACTATCGATACCATGTGTAAAATATTGATTTCTAATGCCAGATAAAAAAACTGCTTTTGACCTCCCCCCCAATAAAAGTAATTTCTTCTGAAATTGGACATCAACATTCCAAGATGATCCTTTACATTGGAGAACTGTAAACTCCATATTGGTGAACTCTAAACCCCTTATACAGACAGATCTGTTAGTGAACATTTTCCTGGGTATGACCCTATATTAAATGTACCCCAAAACTGGCACAACCAGATGCATACAAACTAGAGTTGAAATGAAAAACATGATGAATATACAGACTTGTAATGAACCACCAGGAGCACACAGCAAAAAATCAAACAATTTAGTAGTGTCATGCTTCCCTAGAATCTCTTGACAACGGTGCATGACAGTCAACTGGTAGAGTGGTCATGTGACCTTACATCTAGTACTACATTACTAGTACAGATACAGTTATGCATACATGCAAACTGAAGGACAAAAGTAAAAATATAAATCACATCAAGCAATGCCATCACGTTTTATTGCCTGAACAAATGCTACAGTGCTGGAATAGGTGCAAAGCTAAAACACAGACTCACTCGTGTGAGAGTCGGGAGTCATCCCTGGTGTGTAGTGTTAGACATCCTAGTATGTATACATGCATTACGCTCTATCCAATACACTTATTACAACTGCATGCAATGCATTCTGCCCAGTGCCTTCACACATGCACACATGGAAAGAACATACAGAAAAAAGAAGTTAATTATTACATTTCTAGATGCTCTAACCCTCTAAAAATAGAAATGCATGTGCTCTTTAGGCACACCAGAGCTAGGAAATCCATGCCTTCTTGAAAATGTATGTGCCCCAAATCCATTAAAATTGTACTATTTTACATATGTTACTATGAATATTTAAATAACCTGGCAAATATGAGCACGAAACATCTATATGAGACATGTAATATTACTGCTCCTAACTAGTTTTTATTACACCCAGGACAGTCTGTGCACAACATGTCTAACGGACATAACATATAAGTATCAATATCAATAGTATGCTTAGAAATGTCCACCGATTTATTTCATCATGACTATGGGGGACTCTAGCAGTCAACAGGCGTACTACACAACCCAGTGGCAAAACAATAAAATCACTGTGCTACAATTCTCTGCCACACATTGGTGGGCAGTCAAGATGGGCCCAACCTTTCTCAGATAGACATGCGGTTTTTATATGTATCATTCGGGCTGCAGCAAAACAGACTGCAGGAAAAAGTGCCATTTCATACGATGTGCCATTTGTGCAAAGGCACATTCTAAGGGAATCCCCGAGTCTAATTTATGCAGTTTTGTGGTATCCCTTTCCAACTGGCAGCACAAGTAACTGAATGACAGGCATCAGCAGCAGTCTAGGACGTACCCCCTGGAAGTCCACAACTTTGAAATTAGTAAAATCACTACGCATATAAAATGATACGTTGTGACCTGCATTTGGCAGCAGCAATCCTCGACAGTTGCCAGAATAAGACACATAATCAGGCACGGTCTAAAGTCATGTTTGATTATCTATGCAACTCCTACCCGTACACACATGACTTTGTATACTATGGCAAATTTACAGGCTATGCTCATCATAAACGTATGGTGTAACAGAACTCAGAGAAGCCCCCATGATTGCATGCACTCTATTCAGCAATGTTTCTTTTGCCGTTTTTATAGTTAAATAATTTATAATTGTGATTATATATTTATACATGCTGAAAAGGCAAATGGGTTAGAAATGAGGGGTGTGTGTGGCTCGGTTTCTGCAGCCAATAAAAAATAGTTGCGATGCAGACGATTAGACGTAATATGTAAATAGACTAGCCAGATTTGACTTACCGTTAACTGCAGCAAAGTTCCGTTTCTCACACTCAATAATGCGAGTAGCTGACAAGCATGTGCGTGCGTGCAAACATGAAGGGATAGGTCAAGCAGTGATTAATATAGTACAGCTGTATTACTCATAATTATATATATTTTATTCTATTAAATTCAGTTATATTTTCCCCAAATGAGCTACCATTTAATATCAACTAGAAAACAAATTTCAAATTAAAAACTGATGGCCAAATGTGATCAGAATAGCGACTTTATCATATTTGTACGATTAGATTCCATATGTTACTGTCATAAAAATAATTAGGGATTGTTGTCATGTGGCCTTAGTTGTCAGGTGGTTGTATTACTGAGATGACCACAAAGAGGTTTGATTGTACAAGTGTTGTCATTACACTTGTTGAGGATTTTCTTGGCTGATATTTAAGCACATGTGGAAGTGATCATTAGATGCTGGGCAATGTTGTTGTACAAGCCTGAGAGAAAGGTCTCACTGCTACACATCTTTTAATTATTATTTATTTCTACTAATCCGTTTAGCAGGTGTCCTTAAAACTGTCTGGTGAACATAATCACAATGCCTCATCCCTTGTCCAGTCACACACCATATAACTAACTACCCTGCAAGTAACCAACAGTCGAGACAGTAATAACTTGGGTAAACATTCTTCAAATGGTTACATTCTTCCCCCCCCCCTGTTATTTCCACCTGCGTGACTGGTGCAGGTGAAACACCTGTGCATGCAGCAGGTGTAGGTACCAGGTATATTACAGCAGTGAACAGGATCTAACGCAGATATCTCAACCACATTTATGTCAAACATGCAGAGACTGCCGTATCTGTTTGATGAAAATCTATACCCAGTAAGTGTGACTCTGCACGGAGCCATATATGTTTAGTAGGTGTTTGGTCTACAGCATTCCTATTTCAATCAAATGTCACCTACTGAACTACTTAATCTGTTGTTTCACTCAAAACATAAGCAGTGGAGCTGACTATAATCAAACAGACTATTATATGTTGAACTGCAAACAATAACCAATAAGTGATCTGAGTTTACATTTGTGTGAGTCTGATAAAGAAAATATGTATGATTTTCCAAGAAACTAATTCATATACACAGGAACTTCATAAGATGTGTAGGTGTGGTATATTCACTATGAGAACGAAGCACATCAGGCAGACATCTCCATTTTATGATTACATTATGTCAAACATGCCGAGAAAGTATTGGATTAATTAACATTACCTGTACATCAGAAACAAGCTGATCTCTGGCAAGTATCTAGTTAATATGGTTATAACTACTGCTAGTATTAGATTAGTCACATGCAATCCACACGCATGCAACAACACAAGCGTAAGTCCCAAATTTCCCAACTGTTATCGACGTCAATCAATGCTATAATGAGTTAGAGGTGAAAATTATGTGTTGTCATAAAGGTAAATAACTGCCCAGGGGATCCGAGTGTGCATGTGCCATCTGTTCGTCGCCCATCCACCCCCCACCATCAGCCAATTTGCTACAAACTGGATACAAAAAGTAGACAAACAGAAAGAGAAGTGCGACTGATCTATGGGACACATTATCCACTCACCATTCGGGAGGAGAAGTTTCCGTAGGAGCGAGACGTCTGATGGATGTGAGAAAGCAGTGTGCCAATGTTAGCAGCGACATTACACAAGAACAGACTCCTAACTACAAAGTCGCCCACACAGGGCCATTAAGAAAACCCTGTTCAACTCTGCTGGAGAAGGCAAATAACTGTAAGACAAAATCTGCAGCACCATGAAAATGTAAAGCAAAAGTGGTAAGTAAACGCACGGAGCAACAGATTATTAGATTGCTAGAAAGTATTAGTTTACTGAAAAATACATTAGTTTGCTGGCGTGTGCATATTAGGCTTCTGACAAGTAACTGGCATATTGGTGGTCTCCCATTCTAATATATTACAAACAGATCTACTCAGTTAAGAGCGAATATGTAAAATTGTCTTGTCTGTGTTAACGTCTGTATGATGCATAACATGCCAGAGACTAGGTGTGTTGTTTGAAGACAACATTTTGACAGCAAGACATCCTGGTAGGGTTGACAGGTGACAAGACACAATGTGACATTGTCATCATGTCATTTATCAACATCAGCAATGTCACAAACTCATTGCATAAGCTAGCCATGGTTTATAAAACAAGCTGGTCATATAGAGAGAGGCCGAGAGAATATTTTTTTGAAAAATGAAATGATGGGCCCATATAAATTTTAATCTTATGAGTTTGTCAGAGTTTCATCAGTTTTGTGGTTCTGGAAACACATTTAATTTAATACATACATAATAAAGATGGGTTTGTTCAATAAATTAGTTTACATTTTTCATATAAAATACAGGAAAAAATAATTGTGGCAATGTATATGTAGTACTTGACATATGAACATAATATATTATATAGATATTGTGAATCTTTTCATATATCTAAGGACCTAGAAACCAGTCATGGCAGAGGCACAGTAACATTGCAAAACAGAATCATGACTACGCAAGCTACAGTCACAGTAACACTACAAACATGATCATGACCAGGCAAGCTACAGTCACAGTAACACTGCAAACAGCACCATGACCAGGCAAGCTACAGTCACAGTAACACTGCAAACAGCACCATGACCAGGCAAGCTATAGTCACAGTAACACTACAAACATGATCATGACCAGGCAAGCTACAGTCACAGTAACACTGCAAACAGCATCATGACCAGGCAAGCTATAGTCACAGTAACACTGCAAACAGCACCATGACCAGGCAAGCTACAGTCACAGTAACACTGCAAACAGCATCATGACCAGGCAAGCTATAGTCACAGTAACACTGCAAACAGCACCATGACCAGGCAAGCTATAGTCACAGTAACACTGCAAACAGCACCATGACCAGGCAAGCTATAGTCACAGTAACACTGCAAACAGCATCATGACCAGGCAAGCTATAGTCACAGTAACACTGTAAACAGCACCATGACCAGGCAAGCTATAGTCACAGTAACACTGTAAACAGCACCATGACCAGGCAAGCTATAGTCACAGTAACACTGCAAACAGCACCATGACCAGGCAAGCTATAGTCACAGTAACACTGCAAACAGCACCATGACCAGGCAAGCTATAGTCACAGTAACACTGCAAACAGCACCATGACCAGGCAAGCTATAGACACAGTAACACTGCAAACATCACAATGACCAGGCAAGCTATAGTCACAGTAACACTGCAAACAGCATCATGACCAGGCAAGCTATAGTCACAGTAACACTGCAAACAGCACCATGACCAGGCAAGCTATAGTCACAGTAACACTGCAAACAGCACCATGACCAGGCAAGCTATAGTCACAGTAACACTGCAAACAGCACCATGACCAGGCAAGCTACAGTCACAGTAACACTGCAAACAGCACCATGACCAGGCAAGCTATAGTCACAGTAACACTGCAAACAGCATCATGACCAGGCAAGCTATAGTCACAGTAACACTGCAAACAGCACCATGACCAGGCAAGCTATAGTCACAGTAACACTGCAAACAGCACCATGACCAGGCAAGCTACAGTCACAGTAACACTGCAAACAGCACCATGACCAGGCAAGCTATAGTCACAGTAACACTGCAAACAGCACCATGACCAGGCAAGCTATAGTCACAGTAACACTGCAAACAGCACCATGACCAGGCAAGCTATAGTCACAGTAACACTGCAAACAGCACCATGACCAGGCAAGCTATAGTCACAGTAACACTGCAAACAGCACCATGACCAGGCAAGCTATAGTCACAGTAACACTGCAAACAGCACCATGACCAGGCAAGCTATAGTCACAGTAACACTGTAAACAGCACCATGACCAGGCAAGCTACAGTCACAGTAACACTGCAAACAGCACCATGACCAGGCAAGCTACAGTCACAGTAACACTGCAAACAGCACCATGACCAGGCAAGCTATAGTCACAGTAACACTGCAAACAGCACCATGACCAGGCAAGCTATAGTCACAGTAACACTGCAAACAGCACCATGACCAGGCAAGCTATAGTCACAGTAACACTGCAAACAGCACCATGACCAGGCAAGCTATAGTCACAGTAACACTGCAAACAGCACCATGACCAGGCAAGCTATATTCACAGTAACACTGCAAACAGCACCATGACCAGGCAAGCTATAGTCACAGTAACACTGCAAACAGCACCATGACCAGGCAAGCTATAGTCACAGTAACACTGCAAACAGCACCATGACCAGGCAAGCTATAGTCACAGTAACACTGCAAACAGCACCATGACCAGGCAAGCTAATAGTCACAGTAACACTGCAAACAGCACCATGACCAGGCAAGCTATAGTCACAGTAACACTGCAAACAGCACCATGACCAGGCAAGCTATAGTCACAGTAACACTGCAAACAGCACCATGACCAGGCAAGCTATAGTCACAGTAACACTGCAAACAGCATCATGACCAGGCAAGCTATAGTCACAGTAACACTGCAAACAGCACCATGACCAGGCAAGCTATAGTCACAGTAACACTGCAAACAGCACCATGACCAGGCAAGCTATAGTCACAGTAACACTGCAAACAGCACCATGACCAGGCAAGCTATAGTCACAGTAACACTGCAAACAGCACCATGACCAGGCAAGCTATAGTCACAGTAACACTGCAAACAGCACCATGACCAGGCAAGCTATAGTCACAGTAACACTGCAAACAGCACCATGACCAGGCAAGCTATAGTCACAGTAACACTGCAAACAGCACCATGACCAGGCAAGCTAATAGTCACAGTAACACTGCAAACAGCACCATGACCAGGCAAGCTATAGTCACAGTAACACTGCAAACAGCATCATGACCAGGCAAGCTATAGTCACAGTAACACTGCAAACAGCACCATGACCAGGCAAGCTATAGTCACAGTAACACTGCAAACAGCACCATGACCAGGCAAGCTATAGTCACAGTAACACTGCAAACAGCACCATGACCAGGCAAGCTATAGTCACAGTAACACTGCAAACAGCACCATGACCAGCAAGCTATAGTCACAGTAACACTGCAAACAGCACCATGACCAGGCAAGCTATAGTCACAGTAACACTGCAAACAGCACCATGACCAGGCAAGCTATAGTCACAGTAACACTGCAAACAGCACCATGACCAGGCAAGCTATAGTCACAGTAACACTGCAAACAGCACCATGACCAGGCAAGCTATAGTCACAGTAACACTGCAAACAGCACCATGACCAGGCAAGCTATAGTCACAGTAACACTGCAAACAGCATCATGACCAGGCAAGGTATAGTCACAGTAACACTGTAAACAGCATCATGACCAGGCAAGCTATAGTCACAGTAACACTGCAAACAGCACCATGACCAGGCAAGCTACAGTCACAGTAACACTGCAAACAGCACCATGACCAGGCAATACACAGCCACAGTGATACTGCAAAAAACAGTGACATACAAACTGATGTTCAAACATAGATTCCTCTCAAATCTTAAGCCCATAAAATACACTAAACCACACTGTTTCAACAATTTCTCTTCAAGAGGCTAACAATCGACTATCACCCAACAAACCGCCCCTCCTTCCTGTGTGATAATCGTTTTCATGACTAACACTCCATTCATCTATGCCGTGTCAATCTGTAGAATCAAACAGAAGACAATTTAACAGGCAGCACTGGTAGAAACCTTAGAGTATTACCTTCACAGACGTGTACGCATCACCAACCTTTTCTTCAAATGACTTGAATGCTGTCGTGTTCCTGGAGACAATGAAACAATGTGTGTTATTCTGCAATGTTTACATCTAGGAATAAAACTGCAGCCAACATTACATGTTCCATTCTGACACGTATCCAAATCCTCACATCTAACTGTTACCATGACGACAACTGCACTACATAAACTGTATCAAAATAGATTGTCTAGCGCTATTACCTTTTAATAAGTTTTGGCAACCAACATGTAAACCATCTACATATGAACAAAACAACTTTGTGACTTGGCACTTAACAAACTACAGCTGAAATAGGAAATTCAAAGAGAAGCTATGAACAACAATAATAGCTTTTAATATAAAACACGACAGCCAGAGGTTTTATGCGTATGTTCGAAGTATACAGAAAATTCAGGATAAGGTTGGTCCTCTATAAGGTACTGATGGAAACATATATTTTTTGAAATTGCTTTTCCACCATAAATTTCTCGCGATTCCATGCTCCAGTGACAATTTTTGCCTGTCACTGTGAATGACTAGCCAAGTGATTTTGTTTGTTGCACCTCTGAGCTTGAACTTTTTAAAGATATAGGCACTATATAAGTTCTACAATTATTATTATTATAAGTGTAAGTGCCTCCACACAGGACATGGGAATGAAGATGTATATAATGGGTGGTACTGTACTAAATACTACCATAAAAGAAAAGGACTTAGGGTTAACTATTAGTGCTGATATGAAGGTATCAGAGCAATGCCGACTTGCAGCATCAAAGGGAAACCAAATTATTCGATTATTCAGGCAAAATATAGTGTACAAGGAAAAGAAATAATAATACCGCTGTACAAAACAATAGTTAGGCCTCATTTAGAATATTGTATATAAGTATGGAGGCCATATCGCAAGAAGGATATCGATATGCTAGAAAGATTACAAAGGAGAGCACCCAAAATATTAGTTATGAAATGGGCTAAAAGAATGTGGTTTAACAACACTAGAGACCAGGAGATTGAGAGAAAATTAGATAGAAGGTTTTAAAATATTGAATGGGTACGAAAATATTGACAGAAATATTTGTTATCATTTAAGGAAGAGAGAAGGACTAGAGGACATGGAGTTACATTAGCAAAGAAGTAAATTCTCATTTTCATAGAGAACAGTAAATGAATGGAACAGATTATCAGCTGATGATTTTGTAGGTGCTGCTAGTGTTAATATGTTTAAAAATACAATCAACATGTATCTCAGAAGGGTCGGATAACTTAGATAGATAGGTTGGACTCTCGATAAGCACCATCTTGCCACCAATAGTTGATTCTCTAGGTGGCAATCTTGATAAATCTTGTAAGCTGAAATTCATTCATTTGCAGATGATTCATCTGAGAATGTTTCTACACGAAGACTCACCTGACTTCACCAAGTTTCTTTGACGCAAACAAACCAAATGATTTAAAGGCAGCGTTCGTCTTTTGATAGCTGCAAGAGAAACATAACAAGTGCTTCAAAACTCTGTCAACAAGTATCAAAATCAATGTAAGTTAAATATTTGTAAAAAATATTAAAACAGGCTTTTAACATATGAGCTGTCATTAGAAAAGAACTACCTGGTATATATTTTATTACAAAGTAAAAAATAAATAAATTTAAAATGAAGTTTCCTCCAGAAGGTTTGCTGTCACGATCATGAGTCATAAATAATAAACATCAGCAAAAATATAAACAAAGTATGTACAGAAAATAGAAATTCACAAAATATATAACACAAATAAAATGCAGTAATTACAACATAACAGAAATTCACAGGTGCGAGGGGTGAACAACGTGTCTGAGCAGTGAACTTTGGGATGAGCTGGTTACTTTAGTTAACCTCAAACATGGCTCTTTGATAAACATGACACAGAAGGCGTGTATCAGACACATTCCACGACATCATTTGTGTCATAGCCACTGATACTTCTTAGGTAGAAAAACCACTAAGTTATAAACTTGTAAGTTTACATGATTTTAAAGAACATAACAGATTGGCAAATTGCAGGAAAATATAAAATGTATATATTTTGTTCACTGTATGAATGAATATCAGTATGTTGGACTTGTATAAATACTACAAATAAATGCACTCATTCAGGAGTTGCATGTCCTGTAGCTTGTAATAACGATCAGGATCAGAATTTACATATTCCACCGTTATCTCAATGACTGACTTATCAGCACAATCAAGAAACAGTTTTAACACACCAGTAGCATTATGAAACTGCATTACTTGTGATATATGTACAGACCTTGTACAGCCAACAGCCAATAAGGATCTTAGTTGCTGCTGCCAAGTATTCAGTCAGCTACGATATTTTCTGAACTGCTCGATATGCCATCACCAATTCATTTGAGGCGGCATGATAAAGCTAAATGTGGGAGCAGCGAATTTGTGACACGTGGCGCCACCTGGTAGCAAAATTAAGAAGCGACACTCACGCCT
This sequence comes from Ridgeia piscesae, assembly GCA_025642075.2. Lineage (NCBI taxonomy): Eukaryota > Metazoa > Annelida > Polychaeta > Sabellida > Siboglinidae > Ridgeia > Ridgeia piscesae. The sequence goes on from JAODUO010000051.1 coordinate 110,231, forward strand.
CGGACCCGGTGATTGTGTCACTGATCTCAGCCAACTTTTCGTTTGTCTTCTGGTACCTGCAGTGGGCAGTGCAATAGAAATAAGAGGTGATGTGTGGACGGATGACTACAGTGTCAGTTGTCTACAGGGTGTCAGGGGCACGCTCAGGGGAAGGGGACATGACCATATATGGATATCAGATATCCCACTTTGGTTGAAATATGTACATTTTAGATGAAATTCTACAAAACACTAAGCGATTTTTCAATAGTTTAAAATTGGTCTTTCCTGTTTGTGCATTTGGTTTTGCCAGAAATCTGACTAGCAATTAGAGTCTTCAACGACTATAAGTTTACCATACAATTTTATAAGTGTACGATTACCATCAGAATAGGGAAACTTGTTTTGTATTTTGATTTAAATCAACAAGGAAATCTGTCAAATGTGCCACAGTGACAAGAGAAATGTGGTATTTGTAACTTTTACTCAGGCATGTTTTGCATCAATACATAACATTTCAATAAGAACGAATCCATTGTATTACTGATCACTAAGACGATGTCACTTGGCAAATCATATAGGTATAAAGAAAACATAATTTATCATCCTTGTGGCTTGTAGACATATTTTGGTTTCTTATAGACATATTTCGGTTTCTTGGTTAGTTGTACTGAGTGATTTATCTCTCTAGAAACTGTTTTTTTCTACTGTGGAGGAAGGCTGCAAAATTATACAACGGAAAAACAAAACGTTTCTTGAGAGGTAAACATACTCAGTGTAATCTACCATGACTGTCATGAATGCTTCATAGCTGCTTTAAGCAATGTAAGCACACAGCCTCCCTCTGGCGTAAGCCTCACTGACACCAACATAGGGAAACAACAGAATGATGAGGTATATATACAACAGCAACACCAAGAAAGATTCAGGCAAAAGCAAGTAGAAAGAAAACCAAGTACAACTCCATCTACAGACATGGCAGTCTAGCATCCGACTGGCAATTTATGCAAAATGAAATATATTATGCTATGTAACTGCTATTCATTTTCATTTAAATTATAATTATGTGCATGTATTAAACAAATAGTAAGTTCAATTACACCATTTCAATTACTGGTGCATTATGCAGGTCCTACTGTTTACCCACAAAGGTGCGATTTCAGGGCTGTTTATTCATGAATTTATATTAAATATCCCTTTGATAAATTACCCTGTGTGGTAAACAGTTATTTTAAACAAGTATTGATTTCACCGTGTTTGATAGGCTGTGTTAAAACAAGATATTGTAATTGTTGCAAATCTTGAAACTACCCCGGTTAAATGGAAGAAGTCAATAAAAATTTAAGAGAAAAATTAAAAACCAGATTCAAAAATAATTATGTGTAGTAGAATTTTGCATAACAATGTAATTGATCAGGTTCTAGCCGTGTGGTTTGATGTGTGACTCATCAACCTAGATTACATGATCACAAGACACCCTCTTGTGAACTACATCACAATCAATGGACCTATGAACAGAGTTGCCCTAACTCCATGATTTATTCATCAGCACAGGTGTTCTGGGCAACACCTGAGACTAACTCCCTCTGATCTGTTCTCAGGTCTTCACAGAGATCATCAACAGTTTCTCATCAATAGCAGTACCATGATTTCCGTCTCAGCAACAACACAATGAGGTGACAACGCTGTCACAAACGCATTCACTATCACTCCGTATGTCACTGTTGGAGTGACACCGACACGTCACAATCAGTGTCACAAACATCCACATAAATCTCAGGGAATTTAGGGAATACAACATTATATCCTGTTCTTCCCATATTGTTCTCTTTGTGTAATTATATAATTTATGTGCTATTTGCCTTCATTTGATGTGTATGAATTGAAAAGGGTTCCAATAAATTTGATTTGAATTACTGTTATGCACAGTATTCTTACTGTCAGGTAATCGTCAGTTATTTTAAAATTGCAACTCAAGAAATAACAAAATCACCTGAGCAATGTTTCACTTACACAATGAACTCATAATGAAAACCAATCATTATACAGAATCAACTGTTAAACTAAGCGTCTTCGAAATATAAAAACCATTGCTGTACCACTGGGGACAATATTTCAGTAACACACCAGAGTCGGTAAGTTTCCTAGTTTCATGACATGGAGCTGACAATTTTCATTACACAAGACCGTGGCTGTTTCATTACACAAGATTGCAGTTTCTAAGCCAAAAATTTGGGTTTATTAGTTAAGAATGTTTATGAGTTATTTCTACTTCCTCCACCATCGTCCTACAATCTCGTCGCTGTCATCAGTCCACTTACGCATCTGACTCCTTGATGTTCTGTAGACTGTGTCTCACGTCCTCCTTCAGTTCGACGATGACGCCGATGCCGAGGTTTTGTTTTAACTCACCCGCACGGTGGATCTTGGCTGCAAGCACCGAGCGCAGTGTCGCAATCTCCTGCTCGACCTGAAAGTACACACGTAATGACTGAAAGTGTACGGGTGCAGCGACTGAAAGTGTACGGGTGCAACGACTGAAAGTGTATGGGTGCAGCAACTGAAAGTGTACGGGTGCAGCGACTGAAAGTGTACGGGTGCAGCGACTGAAAGTGTACGGGTGTAGCGACTGAAAGTGTACTGGTGCAGCGACTGAAAGTGTACGGGTGCAGCGACTGAAAGTTAAACTAAAGTCAAATTTGAAACTTCAAATGCACCAAACCATGCATGTATAATGACTGGAGGACTGCGGAGGTACACATGAATAATGGATGAAGGTCTGTTCTAAATAATTGAAAGAACACACATACAGTGTATTATGGCCTGAAGTAGACTTCTATAATGGCTTAACACATACATGTAATGACTGTACCTACACTATAGCTGAATAAACTGTTTTTTAGCATGCCCCTTTATATACTCCACATCTATTATTGAAATTACCAACATTGTCCTCATTGTCACAAAAGTGTGACAGTGCTCCGGAGGGGGATTGTATGCACTTGTGTATGCGGACAAAGAAGAATGACTAAAAAGCTGCATTTGACAAAATCTACATGTGACCTTTACAGGTACAACTACATAATCATGTCACTGGTAAGAAGATGATATGTTTTGTTACTGAAACACCTATAATGTATATGAAATTTAAACAATTTAGTTAACTTCATAAAAACAATGACAAGATTGTGTTGTTTTGTTCCTACGTTATCAAGTTTTATAATCCCAGAATGATGTACAGATAAATAGGATCAGAGCTACAATTAACAAACTGATGCTTAAAGCAAAATGTCCTCATTGAAGCAGATGCACACAGATTTATATTTCATCTGGCACAGTGCCATGCATCAAATATTAATTTCCCAGTTCCCACTCAAGTAGAGTTTGGCACTCTCTTAAACAGAGACAGTGTGAGCCAAAGTCACGCGTGGGTTGTTTTACATCAGCTATGATAATGGGTAACACTGTTACACCATCTTTGTTAGATTAGGGCTGTTTTTTTTAGTCTGATCAGACATTACAAAGTATGCCAATGACCAATTGCTTCCAAGAGAGACAATAAAAGCGAGATTCTCACAAGGTAGCTGCCACTGTATCTTCATCCATGCACTGGGTGGAAACACTGGACATACACAAAACCGTAATACAAGTCATTCAACATGTGCCGTAAACAAGGATGCACAGTGTAAACAGATGACAACTAAATGGTAATGCATGTCACTGTCACGTGTGATTAAACACAGTCAACAAAGGCGAGACAACACTTACCTTTTCGAGCTCAGCCCTCCATTCCTCCTCTTGTCGTGCTGTTTCTGCAGGGTCTTGTGTCACAGTGGCACCGTGGTTGACCGCGTTGTCGTACTCCGGGGTTGTGATGGTGTCATAGAAACTGTCCTCACCTCCTGTGATCAGTGACAGTTTCAATGACAACTGGATCATTGTCTCAGTGACAGTGGTAATGTTAATGACAGTATCAGTCCATGAGATTTGTGAAGTCATTTCCTATCACCTTTGTTTTGGAATGCTAACATCATTAGGCTATCCTTAATTCACTCTGATCTGATATGTATTGACCATGTGAAACATACACTGATTTAGACAGTACAGTGCAGACATTTTGGAAGAGAGACCTAAGGCCCTAAGCATGAGGTTGCGTTCATCAAGAAAATGTTGTTGAGCTCGGTTAAGGATAATTTCTACTGGTGAGTTGCATATGTTGCAATTGTTTGATAACTGCTAAGCTTTTAATTATTCTTTCCTTATATAGAAGGTGATTACAAATCATTATTTGTAATAATCTAACTTTCTACTCATGTAGGTCAGTTGGTCCTGAGGCGACCTGCTAATGTCATTATTTGTTATTTTTATCATTGTGTATACCTAACCATGCAATGGTAATTTGGGTAATGTATAATTTAAGTTTGAGAGTGATTATACACTTTATGAGCTACCATTGTCATTATAATTTGTACATAATTCATATTTTAACCATTTTGTTTGATTATAAATATTGAAACAAAGCTGAAGAATTTAATTAACAACAATGGCTGTTTGTACAGTATACAGTATAGTAGATGTGGTTAGTGCAATGTTAGGTTATTGACAGAGAACCGATGTCTCTGAATCTACATCATTCAGGATGTTGTGTTGAACTTGAAGAAACATGCTTCCCTTATTTTGATTTGCTGTAATTGTTATTATTGTGTATTGTGTGTATATATATATATATATATATATATATATATATATATATATATATATATATACACTGTTTGTGTTTACTGTCACACATTATTGTTACAGGGTCTTTTGTCCTGAACAAACTAGTCAAAGAACCAGAACCACTCGTCGTCAACCTTCATATTTCAGTATTTCACATTTCTGCCAGAAAAAGACTAAACCAGTGTTGTTACTTTTTTTACTTTTTTATATGAATGGCCTGAAGTGAAAAGGACATGAGAATCATGCCTTAGAAATGTATTTTAGGTGATGCATGCACCAATTTATATTACACAATATATAGGGTTATAGTTTCTAACACAGTAAGTAAAATATAAGTGCTATACTTCTAGTCATTTATGAACAACTGTTTATGTTAAATATGTGTGTCTATGTTGTGGACTATATGCCAGTAGTCATGAGTAGTAATACATGTTGTAGCTATGACATAGCTGTGAGTAGTGATACATGGATATGCAAATAAAGTTCAGTTGAGTGCTATCCCCAAGAACCACGTGTGTGTTACACTTTAGTGTCTGAATATACAACAGTTTACATTTGTAAATTATAATTTCAGGGTTAAAACTATCCACTAGTCTGCTAGTCCATACACTAGTCAAGATAATGGCAAACTAATATTTAATAAACCTGCCTACCAACTAGTCCGGCCTGTCTGGTAAAGTTCAGCATGTCATCCACCCCACCCATAACTTTATATAGAGACCCATCCACCCGAAACGAATATGGACGGGTAGAAATATGGTGGACGGGTAAAAAAAGGAGCCAAAAAAAGTTCTTCCATAGATATTGTTAGTTATGCCTTGAAAGTGAGTGAAAAATGGTGTCATATGTGAACGACGCTGTCACAGTGAACGACTGCAGCAAGGACAGCTTCGTTTATTGATAAATGATGACATTTCTTTAGGTATAGCCACTGGGAACTAACTTGTCTGGGCATTATTTATAAGATGATCAGTTCTTTGATGTGTATAATTGTATCTAGCTAACATGATCCGTTAAAAGCACTTAGAAAAGAACCAATGAGGTTATTGCCTTAGTGGTTAAAAGCACACCCACCTGGCATGTTGGCACACTGAATGCGAAATCTGAATAAGGGAGGCATTATATTTAGTGTAAAAAACCTGGCGTTTTAACTTTGGGGACTAGAAAGATCGGTATCGCAATATTGCTCTGTCTCTGAAAAGGCTGACTGGTTGAATGTGACTTAATAGTCATAAGACCACAAAAATCTCACAATGTACAAAATTATATTATGTCGTAGTCTGGTTACAGTCAGAGTGACAAAATATCGTACAGTAATACATGTAGATGCAGCCCTTGTCTATATCTAGACCAGGCTAGGCCGGACAGGGCTAGGCAATAAACACAGTCTAGGATTAGATTAGAGAAAGCAGACAGACGTCAAACCGCAGATGTTTACTTTTAGGAAACGTTAAATTGTGCACGCTTATTAATGTATATAATGTCTACCTTGATTCTGTCGATCGGGTTGCTTAAAAAGTGCGTCTCCAGTTGCTTGAGAATCCATAACGATGCGTGAAGCACTTTATCTGTGAAAATATACAATTAATGTTTCATCAAACACTTGACGCAAGATGGAGAGAGGCGATGTCATCAATTTTATAGTCTCGAACCAAATTCAAATGCTTTACTGAACAATAATAATTGAAACAATTTAAAGGTAGAGCATTTAGTATACGAATAATTAAGAAACTTTGTCTTTAAAATATAAACAGATTCTTGTGACAACAATTATTATTCATATTCGAGAGTATTTATTTCAGCCCCCATTTCAGCGTAAATGTCACATCCGAAATCGGAATATGGTCAATATTGGAATTGAACGTCCGCCATCTTGACCAGAATCAGAATTCCTAATTTGGACTCCCAAACCGGATTGTACCTGCTTATCACCCGCCGCAAGGCAATAATGGGGTGTAGTGTTCGTACACACTGCTTAGCCTAGTAGCCTCTGCACCTAATGTTTAATGGGACTAACCCAGCTACCGTTAGAGTATATATAGTATATATATACCTCGTAGGACCCCGCCCCCGCCCACATAGTTAGTGAGTAACTGATAGCCGTAGTTATAGAACAACCGTACGTATATCCACTACTGACAGTACAGTATGCCTGTGTAATGAAGCGGACATAATTATAAACACGTATCATAGAGTTATCACTCATACCCAAGCGGGGACGACACAAAATGGGATGTCTAGCAGCGTTCGTTTGACGTATATGCTGGACACATGTGTTAAACTTACAATAATAATTATGTCTATATCTTATGTGTCTATCTTGTAATTTAATTAATTACGTTATTTGTATATGCATAAATTATGGACTTTTCTGTTTCAAATAAACCATTATATTATTATAAATTAGTTAAATTATTATTAATATTATGAATCACTTATATTTATTATGAATTACTTATAATACATAATGATATATATATATATATATATATATATATATATATATATATATATATATATCATCATCATCATCAACCTCATCATCACCACCATCATTGTGCAGCCACAGTGTCCCGTGGTTGGATGAGGGCCTCAGCATATGCTACTTCCACATCTGCCTATCTCGCGCTAACCTCTGCCAGATGGCACCCTAGCTTCCAGTAGTCGTCTAGTTCGTCTCTCCAACGTCTCGCCGGTCTTCCGCTAGGTCTTTTCCTTTCGTAGGGTTTCCAGGTGATTATATACGCAGTGTCCATCAGTTATCTCGTATCCTGCTTACGTGCTCTGCCCAGGTCCATTTCCGGCTTCTGACTTGTTCAATCACGTCTGTGACCTTTGTTTTTCTCTTACCCAGATGTTTGTTTTTCTGTCCCGGTATGTGACGGTTAGCATACTCCTTTCCATCTTTGTTTGTGCGGCTGCTAGCTTGTTCTTTGTTTGGGTGGTGAGTGCTGGAAGTACGCATGAGTTGTAGTCTTGTTTCTTCAAGCATGCTCCAATTTAATGTTACCCTTGAAGATGTTGCGGTGCTTGACGAATGCTGCCCATGCGGCCGTGATTCTTCTTTGAATCTCCTTGTCTTGGTTTTTGTTTCTGGTGCAATATCTATGTCCCAGGTAGATGTAGCTTTCAACGTTCTCGATCTGAGTGTTGTTGACATATATTATAAAAGTGTGTCGTTTTCCATTATCACCTTGTCTTGGACTTGTTCATCTTCAGACCCTGATTTTTATTTTCATCAGCTAATTCCTTTATGATTTGTTGTATCTCTTATGGTGTATTAGAGCATATATTGGCCTGTAATTCTTGATGTCTCTTATTTCCCTTCTTGGAGAATATCATCATCTTAGCGTTATTCCACGCTGTGGGTATTCGTCTTTCTGACAAGCATTTAGTGTACAGCTTAGCAAGTGTCTTCGAGGTGGCATCTTCTCCTGCTTTCAATGTTTATATGGCCGTTGCCTGTTGTTATCCCATTCTTCACATCTCGTAGTGCTGCTTCCATCTCCCATAATGTTATCAGTGGTACCTCTTTCGAGTCAGTGTGGATTATGGTACTCAGTTCACTGTCGTATAGCTCGGTGTAGAATTCCTTTATTCGTTCTATGATCTTATCTTGATCACAGATTGTTCGGGCTTTTTCACGTGCATCTCCTTCCTGTTTTCTTCTGGAACATGGAATTCATGATTTTGTACTTTCTTGATGTTGCCCATTTACCAAAGTGTCGCCTCTTTCGTTTCTCAATTCGAGCACAAATTTGCCCGTTCCATAGGGTTTATTCTTTTCCCTATTTGAACATTGAAGTCTTCCATCACTATATATATCGTGTACTGGTTTTCCAGATAGCCACCGATATCGGCTGCATCTCGGCCATCTCGGGCCTATATCTATCATATGTCGCGCCGATATCGGTTCGATGTTGGCAATTTTTATTAAATGGCTCATATGCAGCCGACATCGGCCCAAGATAGGCCATGTCGTTATGCAGCAAGGGTTTGGTAGTAAATAAAATGTTGTATATCCTTTAAAAATGTGAACGTATGCAAAACTAATATAATACCAATCGCATTAACTGTGGTGAATGTAATTTTTAGAGAATTTGGTTTATTTTATTAAATGTTTCCAATATTTTGTGCGCCACTGTAATCCGGTTGTCCCGCCGTCCGCCATAGGGCCTATTAAAAAAAACTAAGGGTGTACCCAAAGGGTGTTTAAAAAAACTTATTTAAAAAAATATGTTTTAAAAATAATATTTAGAAGAAACAGTTCGAATATCCAAAAAATTCCAGTCTGAAAAAAATCTAAACAATATTAGTCTATTTTGTAAGAAAACTATACCAAAACATGTCTTCTCATAGTTGAATGTAGCTTGAACAGTCAGTGAACTCCAGGGTCCTTAAATTTAGCTTAGCCTAATGCTATCCCCCCCCCCCCGAGAGGCTTCAGTGATTACAGCCGCAGTGACGTGTAGACCATGTGGTAGTCATTTTACAGCAGTCCAGCCCGCGAGTCCAGAGCGTCCCAGGCCTTGAACACTGGAGGTAGTCACCTTTAATTGAGACTATCGGGCCGATGTCGTATGCCGAGATCGGGCTGATATCGGTGCCGAGATGACCGAGATCGGACCAATATCGTTTGGCAATCTCGGTTGGTGTCCCTTAAAGTCTCATCGACGTCGTTGTAGAAACTATTTATGTCTTCTTTTGAGTATGATGTTATTAGTACATAATTATATTGCACTCCTGACTAGAGTGATCGGGCTGTAACATATACGTGCAGCCACCGTGTCCGTGTATAGTTTAATTAGTATATATCATTTTAGTAGTACTATTATATACCTACAGCACATATACAGTTAAATAAACTGTGACTGAAGGCTAAGGTAATTACCGAGATAACGGTCTACGTGTGGAGCCGCGGCCCCCACACAGGTCACAGGTCACCGTCCTTTCACACTTCGTAGAAGAGTCACATCGTATATTGAGTAGCAGATTAATGTTCCCTGCGCTTGTCAATCATCCACACACCCGTGACCCAGTTCAAATGTGCCGGTCATCTCGGCCTCGGTCGATATTCAACCCTCTCCTTTGTCCAGAAACCAAACTTAGCTTTCGCATAATACGGTGTATTAATACTACTTGTATGGTTTACTATATCAAAGACCTTCTGAAGATCAAGTAGCACCATACTTACGTAATTACCTTTTGTCTTGCTCCTGTTTTACGAAGCCAGTGAGTGATATTAAACATGTTTCGGTAGAATAGGAGGATCTAAAGCCAGACTGATGTTCATACAGTAGATGATGTGTTTGGAGATACGTATTCAATTGTTGATAGACAATCCTTTCAAAATTATTTTGAGATCGTATTTAAAATCGAGATCGGTCTGTAATTACCGGCTTCCATTTTACTATTCTTTATGTAAATGGACATCACTTTTGCAGATTTAAGATTTTCTGGGATTTCGCCGGTGGACAATGATAAATTTAAAACATGTGTCAAAGGAGACGCAACGAGCTTGGCACCATAATCTGGGTGACAATGGGACCAGTCCAGTTGCCTTGCTCGAGTTCAATTTGCATAAATACTGAGTAAGTTGTTCTCACTGATTTCACTAAAGCAGAACTATTGCTGGTTAATATACCCAGTGACCTGTAGGAATCTTAAAATGTTGCCTCTCATATTTACCATTACTTGGTGAAGTTGGTCAACCAGTGTTGAGGCTACATTAGTAAAGTTTGTTGAAATGCTCAGATACTAAGATTTGTCAAACCATGTGTTCTTATCAATGCTTAGGCCTATATATGCTTCCTGGCTTCCGAGGCTTTTCAGGAATGGCCACAATGTTTAGGTGGTTGTTTGATTTCATCAGTCTTATTAGCAATGAAATCTGATTTGGCCTGTTTCTTCTTATATTGAACATGATTCCGAAGATAATTAAATGAATTTCCTGTACCAACTGGCGTCTATGGTCTTTCTGAATTTTGAAAAAGCCTGATCATCTCTGATCTGGTATTTGATTCCACTGGCCAGCGCGGAAGGGTAGGCCAACAGCACCAACAACATGCATGGGCGTCGATCGGTGGGGAACGAGTCGTACGCGTCCCCCCACTTTTCAGCCACAGGGGGACAACATGACCCCGCGGCCCACTTTTTTGTTTAAGAAACAAAAACAAAATTACGGGCACATAGCAAGATTGGTCACTCCCATATCTTACAACCGCCCATATGTCTAATAGTAAAATGAATATACTCAGATTTAAACTTCCCACTACCCATTGCCATTGGAAAATCACTAGATAAATTGCGTGGTTGGCGACGCGGATGAGACCAATTAAAGCTGCTCCCTCCACTCGTTTGCTAATCGCCAAACCGGTTCTTTTATGACCAGATGTGTAATGTGTTAATAGTATGCACAGTCAGTTAATTTTTTAATGCGTCCTTGTCATTTGTTAATCGTAAAAAAGAATCGCCGTTACACCGGGTATAACTGGCGAAACAATCAGCAGCTGCTGACGTCCTTTGCTTTTTGGGTCACGTGCTTTATGCGAGATCGACCTACTGCGACACAATAACAAATCGCACGTGCTTTTGCGCGTCATGACTAAGATTCCAACTTGCTTTGCCAAAGTGATTCTTCTATGAAGGTACGCATTAAGGGCATTAACGCAGTTAGCAACAAGAGCGAGTAGTCGGGGGCTAATTCACTCTTGTGAACGTCTACTCGACGCGGATTCTCTAACCTGTAAGATTATAATAATTATAAGTCTGACAGTGTCACAGACGAGGCAAGCCAGTTTGAGTTGACAGCCATTTCTGGAACTCGTTACGCGGACACTGAGCGATGCTGCCATCTAGCGGATGTTGATGCACAACGACCACGATGCTGAGACGTGTCGATAGCGAATTCAAACAATACACGGACTGCATAAAGCAGTACATAACAAAGAAGACGCACTTGGCAAGTGACACCCGCATGAGAAATGCTGTCGTCAGAGCGGTAAAGACTGGAAACTACCAAGTAGACGGTGAGTAAACAAAACACTGTGTATTGCAGTTTATTATGGCCACACCTCGAAAAACCATGAGTGACAACTGATCTGTCAAGTAAAATGTCACATCGTGAATTTATTACACGTATGCTGCACAAAATTGCCCTGTGATCAAACATTGAAATTACTGTCATTTATCTAAACAAAAGTCACGATGTGCACTCATTTTCACGCGTATACATTAGTTTTCACATTAGACTTGGTAGATGGCGTGAGTTCAGTGGGGACAGACCTAACTTCATATTCCATAAGTAAGATTACCTTACAATTAATATAATATATACAGTTGCTTAGCCTTAGGGTATATGTACTGATATGTGGTTGTAGCAATTACTGCTGCGCTTGAAATGTTATTTACCAGACATGATGTTTAATGTACTTAAAGTACATTATCATTTTTTTAAACAACATAGTTTTCAGATAATAATTATAACTTTATAAATTCTTTTGTATGGTCCCCACTTTTTGTGTCCCCTAGGTTTTGAAAAGTGGGGGTACTGCTGGCCCCCATTAATTTTAGGCTAAATTATAACACTGGTAAATAAAGAGTAGATGCTAATGTCTCGGCGTATGTTGGAGGTTCAAATCCGCCAGGTAAATGCACAAACCTTTGTGCACAATTACCCCTGGCATGGGCTGTTGACTGATACATTGCATCTGCGCATATTATTTCCTTCATCGGTTGACATTTCATTAAAACGAATGTCATTGATGCAACAATTTACATATCAATTGCATATAGATATATAATCCGATAAAAATCAGTCAACTGATTTACCTCATAAAATAAATAAATAAGTATACTTATATAGTGCCAAATCTAGTTATAAACTACTCAGGGCATTTTACATATACATGTAGTAGGTATTCGTTAAAAAATAATTACTTAAACATATGACTAAAATTAACTCTACATTACCAAAGTGCCACGTAAACAGATTAATGAAAACAATAACTAAACAAATAAAAATATAGAAGGCTAAAATACATAAAACTAAAACATCATTTAAGAAAGTAGGAGTAAAAATTCTCTTTAATAATGATGCAGTCACTAAAATAAAAGTTAAGCATATATTTATACAGCCACCGTCATAGAATTTATGTAATCATTAAACAATTTAACCTAACATTATGGTGTTACTGAAACTGCTTCTGTATTACAGGGAATTATATACATCAATGAACTGCTAATCTTATTAATAATGCCAACTGACAAGTTCTACTGGGTGGTCCTGCTTAAGAACATGTCATCATCATCAATCACTTGTAAGGATTTATCATGAAATGAAACTGTGCAGTTGAGGTATGTGGGCAATAAAATGTATAGGGAAGGAAAAGCCATTTCTTAATTTAAAGTGGCACTAATGAGTCATCTTTTTAGCAGCTACATTTAAACTAAACAAGCATCATTATTTATTTATTTATCCACACATTTATTATAAGTAATATATTATGTCTATTACGAATGCTGCAGCAAATCAAGTGGCCCACACTGCAACATCAGAAATGACAACAGACTAGGAGTGCTCTTTACAATTAATAACTGACTAGTAGGGGAAGGGCAGGTAAAATGGGCTCCTTAAGCGCCGATCAACCTTCATTTGACAGTTATGTACAAAAATTGAATTTTTTTGCTACAATACCTACCTATGTATATTGACTACGTACATGCACAGTCTAGTTACTCTATCTTAATAAATATAATACGTTAGACGAGTTTTAAAAAGACACTCATTTTATTATTTCTTAAAACATGGAGGCCAAAGTGGGCCCCCTCACAATGCTATGCGATGCCACATAATCGTTGAAGCAAATCTTGCACATAACCCGCCACGCTCATACCCAGCGTACGCATGGTGTATCCACCGGCCACACTCCCCACAATACATCCAGCTTTTGCATGTTCTGCTGTTAGAATACAAATATCCGAATATCCCAGATAAGGCGTAGCGTAGTAGTCTTCCTTCTATGTTTTTTACATGTTCTCAGCTTTTGTGTGCCCTCTTTTCTTTGAAACGGGTGGTTGTAGGCACGTTACCAGTCTTGCTGTGGCCTCGACGTGTTTCTTGTAATGACTGCCAGCAATGTTCCAGGTCGTCCCTCTGTAGCTTGGCGCACTGTAGCCCCATGGGGCCCACTTTGGCCTCTGCTATAGATTATCGGTCGGACGCCATTTTGGGATTATTGTGTTTATTCACTTCAAACTGAAATTGTTCATTTAACTAACTATGGCCTATTGCTCCATGGACCACATTTTCAGTTATGTACCCTGACAATTTATGAAAAGGTGGTGTTTGTAAGGCATATCAATTATTTAAGAAAAGTACCTAAAACACAAATGTGATACTCAACGTTTTGCATTTGTGCCAAAGAAACAAATACAACGTTGAATTGTGTCCCATGGAGGGTTTGTAAATACTACTATTGTTGGTTTGACTGCATTGCATACCAGGAATGCTGTGACAGATGGGGCCCACTTTGGCTGACAGGCCCACTTTACCCGCCCTTCCCCTACAAACTATATGTAATTAATTTGCTCAAACTACCACCACTATTGCAACCCAAGAACAAGAGGGTCTTAATGACGTTCATTAGGAACATCAATGTAACTATGATTATATGAAATAATTGCAGAAACTGGAGTGTTAGTGTACGTTCAGCCACACACAAACATCCGCCAAAAAATCATCACCGATGAAAAAGAGAAAGAAAAGATCTTGTGGCAGGTCCACTCTGCCCCCCATGCTGGCCACAGTGGCGTCAATGCCATTGTAGACAAAATAACCCAGCGATACTACTGGAAAGGGGTCAAGGGTGACGTAAAAACATACGTAAGTGATCAGGAGGTGTAATGTATACGTATATAAACACACACACCTATATATATATATATATATATATATATATATATATATATATATATATATATATATATATATATATCAGATATCGATCTTATATCTTTATTGGCAGACAAGATCATGAGTCAGACAATACTGATTTACTGAATAGTATATATCCTGCTGGTTCAACACTCAATAAATCAATCAAAATATTGCAATATGCATATATATTGTATTCACATACTCCATATATATATATATATATATATATATATATATATATATATATATATATATATATATATATATATATATATATATATATAATATATATATATATTTATATTTATATATATTCATATTTACTCACTCACTCACTCACTCACTCACTCACTCACTCAGTCACTAGCTCACGCACACACTCACTTAATCACTCACTAGCTCATTCACTCACTCACCCACCACTCACTAGCTCAATCACTCACTAGCTCACTCACTCACTAGCTCACTCAATCACTCACTAGCTCACTAGCTCCTCACTCACTCATTCACTCTCATTCACTCACTCACTCACTAGCTCACTCACTCAATCACTCACTAGCTCACTCCTCACTCACTCAATAGCTCACTCACCAAAGTATTAATGTTCAACAAAAAGTGAAAGTGTACATGAATTATTCATGTATAATGTTTCATTTGTGAATGTGAACATTACACTTATTTGCAAGAATATACTGTATATTTCAAAGTCAAATGTTGCTTTATGTAGTATATACCATTACAATACACTATGCATATGTATATGCTGTATTAAAATTCATACCAATGTAACAATTCTTGTCATTGTAGATCCCATATTTTATGTTACATGATCTTATTTTACATATTGCAGATTTCGAAATGCGATGCATGTCAGCGATATGAAAAAATCAAAACAGTAGCGCCAAAGCTGACACCTATCAAGATTGTGGCACCCATGCATATGGTTGGCATAGATCTCGTAGGTAGGCCATGTAATGTGAAAAGTACAGATGTAATCCTTACTCAATGTAATGTTGACTATTGCCAGTGTACACAGGAGCTAATATTGATATTTATGCTGTAAACATTTCCACTCTTGAATGTTTATGACAAATTAAATAGTCGTAACATGCACACTTGTTGTCCCAAGTTAGCATTTGTGCTTGTGTTGCAAATTATATTATCTATGGCAATTAGATGATTGTGCATGTAAAATGTCATTCTTGTGCACCTGTTTTATGGCATATTGTTGTGAATAGAATATCACAACTTCTACTACTATTAATTTTATTTATTTTCCTTGATTTCCTTGTTTCATTGAAGGTTCGCCAGTTTAGATTTGATGGCCTTAGAAGAGAGGGACAACAAATGTCCTATCAAGAATACTGATTTAACTTTGAAGCCCCTTTTAATGGAATCTACCTAATGTTATTATACAAACTTATATTTAAGCTACTTTTTAGGCCCACTACCTGAGACCAAGAATGGCTACAAATATGTCATGACACTATTTCACAAAATACATTGAACTATACTCCCTGAAGCGGAAGACGGGTGAGGAGGTATTGCGAAGCTTGAACAGCTTCATTTGCAGGTATTGCATTCCTTGATTATTAAGCTTCAATTCAGCAAATGATAAAGCAGCCTAGCAATGTTAATAAGAAGACATGTATACTTAATTTAAATAACTTATGTGTGTAGCAGTACACAAAATTAATTTCATAATAATTGGTTATAATCCAAAAAAATAGAAAAAGGATAGCTATATGGCAGATGCCCTATGCTGTTCAATGTATTGACTTGGTTTACACAATAAAAACAGTAATTTCATGCCGGAACTGAAACAATTTGGAAGGGCTGGAAAGCACTGGATCTCAAGCATCAGCACCACTCCACTTCACTATCTCGCGATAGATCATGATGTGGGAAGATGGGGGACATATTTTGAATTTTTTTGAAATTCCAGCAGGTTGCTGCCCCCTTACCCCTTCTTTCCCATATATATTACTTCGTCACAAAATAGGCCTTGATTTTATTTCTGGAAAAGGTGTTAATTTTAAAGCAAGCTCACCACATATCTTCAGCAGAATGTCTCATATTTGTTGTCTTTTTACAGATATGGTGCCCCGAAGAAATTGTTATCTGACCAAGGTCGTGAATTTGTCAACACCATCAATGCAGATTTGGCCAAAAAAATCAATATCGACCGCATGATTACGGCAGCGTACCATCCCCAAACAAATGGACTTGATGAGAGGTAGCAGTTATTAATTATTAGCATTACAGTCACATTATGAATAAAACAATGTTTTTTTTTTCAAAATATTGTTATTGTCGTATAACAAACCAAACTTGTAATAATATAAATAGCAGATACGTTTGTCTAAGCATGTAAAAAATGTCTAATTGTTTTTCACAACTGATATTCCTTTTCAGACTGACCCAGAATTACTCTTATAGAATTGTCAACCATTGACCATCTGGATTGATTGTAGAACCAATCAGACACTCAAAACCCGACTGAGCAAGTTGACGGGTGAACATCAGGATGACTAGGACGACTACCTGGAAGAGGTCGCATTTAGCATGCGCGCACAGAGACAGGGGTCGACCAACTACACCCCATTCTTCCTCATGTTCAATCGCCATCCACGTCTGCCTGTTGAGGTATTTCGTTTATTGTCATATTGCATGTCATTGCATTCATTGCATAATGCCATAATGTTACATGCATTTCAGACAACAGTTGTTGTATAATAATTATACAGAAATAACACTTTATTAGTTGTTAAATATTTACATAACTAAATGTTTTGTACAAGTGATTGTTTTATGTGTTAATGATATACATTGCGACTCATGAAATAGTACTTGACAGAAATATAGCCCAGTAGGTACAATTCAGATATATTGTATAGATGGATGATGCTGACAGGGAAGAAGACATTCACATTCCAACATTCGTGGAAGAGGATGTGGACAACTACGTTGAGCAAGTAGGGAAACAGGTGATAAGCGTTCATGAACAGGTGTGTAAAAGTAGTGAAAGTTTGTACGTGTTACAGGTTTTTACAAGATAATGTAAACAGTAAAATAATGTAACCCTGTCCATTGTGATGAACCAATTTATGTTGCTTTTCATTGGTGGATCCATATCACCAACTGAATTCAAAGTCTCTTACTTTCCCATACAGATAACATAAGCTGACTATGAATATAGCACAACCACTGGTCAGATAGAGATAACATTGTTATCAAGTTACAACTCCTAGAATTGTGTCCCTTACTATATTATATTCTTTCTTGTGTATAAATTATTACTTCTAACTGACAATTTTATATATTTAAGCCTTCCATCCAACTATGTTCTAAGCACCATGACTTTCCACGTTCACACAAATGTCACAACTGCCCAACAGCGCCAATCTAAGCAGTACACATTGTCCTGAAACGAAACATGAGGAACATCGGGAGGAAAGGTGGCAAACTGGAGCCACAATGGAATGGCCCATTCAGGTAACAATTTTAATTATTTGCCTCAATTTAAACTTATCCTCAATAAATTTGACAAATGTTTCACGTGTCTTACTTACTTTTAAAATAAGAACTGAACTAGATGTGTGAACATTATAGATTGGGACAAGACAGCACTAATTAGAAACAAGATGCATGAGACAACATTGCTGCTGAATCCTAAATTGGCTAACTAACAACATACTTATTCACATTTTAATTGGATTTCTTCAAGCATCACATATTACTTACTTGGAGTTTTCTGATAAATGCAATGACAAACATTGATCATTGGAGGTAAACTTAGTCATCGCAAGATGTTCCTTATCATCAGGATCAGAAATATCGGGCCAAACTACCAGGTGACACTGGCAAAAACAGCTGGCGTGATCTTAATGACAAAGGTGGCCTATGACCAGCTGAAACCCTACCACACACCTCACCTTCCTACCCCACTGTCTTCTCCTACCCCACTGTCTGCTCCTACCCCACTGTCTTCTCCTACCCCACTGTCTTCTCCTACCCCACTGTCTTCTCCTACCCCACTGTCCTCTCCTACCCCACTGTCTTCTCATACCCCACTGTCCTCTCCTACCCCACTGTCTTCTCATACCCCACTGTCTTCTCATACCCTACTGTCTTCTCCTACCCCACTGTCTTCTCCTACCCCACTGTCTTCTCCTACCCCACTGTCTTCTCCTACTCCACTGTCCTCTCCTACTCCACTGTCCTCTCCTACCACACTGTCCTCTCCTACCCTACTGTCTTCTCCTACCCCACTGTCTTCTCATACCCCACTGTCCTCTCATACCCCACTGTCCTCTCATACCCCACTGTCTTCTCATACCTCACTGTCTTCTCCTACCCTACTGTCTTCTCCTACCCCACTGTCTTCTCATATCCCACTGTCTTCTCATCAGAGATGGGGTAATCGTACTCGTGTACTTGTACTCGTACTCGAGTACGAGTACTTTTTGAGTACTCGTACTCGAGTATGAAGGAAAGTAATCGTACTCGTACTCGAGTACATTACCAAAGTAATCGTACTCACGATTACTTCTCACGATTACATTTTTTTCATATGAACAGTTGCAAGCAAATATATTAGACAGATAAAAATGGCAATATTAGAAGTAATCTAATAAATGTAATAATAATCAAGGTATTCATTTTCTATTACTGTTGAGCATTTCAGTTAAATAAATATTCAGTCAGATTTCTCTAATTAATACCTTCTCTTCCCAGAGAAGCAACATCTCCTCACCCTCCTGCTTAGTACAAAATACAAGTTATATTGTGACAGTCCCTGGGAAGCACTGCAGGAGATAAGCATCCCCTAACATCTTGCTTTGTAATTTTAGAAGCCAGGCCTCAGCCCCACCTGTACTGTTTGCTCTGTCAGTATGGTGTGAATGACTGGTCATATTTCCAACATCCAGAATCCTGACTGGGTCTGGGCGGTTAGCTGCTAAATCCCTGTCTATTATGTTTAATTAAGTGCAAACTGTAAACCTGTCTAAATCCACAACCATTCTGTGTTTGTCCCATCCAGACATGGGGTCAAATACATTGAAATGTATTTAAATACAAATATTCTTGAGGGATTACAAATACTTTTTAAATATAAATGTATTTAAATATGAATACATTGAAAAGTATTTCAAATACTTGTTCATATATTTTTCAAATACTTTTCATTTTGTATTACTATGTAGGTAAAAGAAAAGCAACACATATTGAGACATCTAGTTTATAGGCATAATTAGTGTTTTGCTCATATGATGACAGGCAGACCAGTGCTAGGGAGTATTGTTATTGCTAACTGCATCACAGTGACAACTGACTGAAAGAGGTAAAGGCCAAAATATATTGTTTGTATGTTACGCCAGGAGGTCCATAATAATATAACGCCTATGTTGCCCTCAGAAGAGACACTGCTAATCATTGCTACCATGTTGTGAGGAAGGCTCAACTTCAAAGTCAGCCAGGAAACCAGAATAACCTGGTGCCAAATTGAACCCTGACTAAAGAACAAAAGGGGATATTGACCTATGGTCACTGTTAGGTCCATCCTCTGGCTCTGAGCAAACACAAGTTGTGGTCACTGCAGGGCCAGGGGAAGCCTGCTGTTAAGTGTCTTCATCAGTAATTAGCACTGTTGGGTGAAGTTGCAGTGCATTAAGGTAATCAGTTTGGCAGGCATTACATGTAACAGTGAAAAAGAAATGTTGATACTGACAATGTATTTCAAAAAAATATTTGAACAAGTCAAATACTTTAGGAAAGTATTTAAATACAAATACTTTTAATTCCTAAACATCAAATACAAATATTTTAAAAAGTATTTAAATACTTTCAAATACAAATGTATTTGCCCCCATGTCTGGACCCATCTGATATACTACTCTTTTGAATATGCCCCCCTGGTTTTGAAGTGTTGTTATTGTAATGTATTTGATCATGTGTATTTGAAATTTTTAAATGCCTCCTATTTGTATTTGATTCAGAAAACATAAATTAAATTATTAATCCAGCATTAAATGATTCATCCAATACCTGAGAAAGTCGTCTAATTATTAATAACAATAACACCTGGATAGTGGATAGCAGTAATCAGTTAGAACATTAGTGACACAACAACAGAACAAGAATGACACCTAGGGATTCCATGAAAGTCGCCTTTATGTTAGAAACAGGATATTCATTAAAGTAATCATGAAAGTAATCATGCTTATATTCAAAAGTAATCGTACTCGTACTCGAGTATATTGTAAAGTAATCGTACTCATACTCGAGTACATTTGTTTTCTGAGTACTCGTACTCGTACTCATGCATGTTCAAAGTAATCGTACTCGTACTCGAGTACATTTGTATTGTACTCACTCCCACTGTCTTCTCATACCCCACTGTCTTCTCATACCCCACTGTCTCTTCCGTCTAAGGTGACAGCTGGTGGAATCACCATGACGCAGAAAGATTTGCGCACACTTTTGCCATGGGAATGGCTGAATGACAACGTATGTTATCTTAAAAAACAGTTTGTGCATGCATGTTCCACATACTTTCTGAAGTTATATATTCACGCACAGACACACACAGACACACACAGACACACACAGACACACACAGACACACACAGACACACACAGACACACACACAGACACACACACAGACACACACAGACACACACAGACACACACAGACACACACATACACACATACACACAGACACACACACACACACACACACACACACACACACACACACACACACACACACACACACACACACACACACACAGACACACACACATTATAACTGCAAGAGTTGACAATCACATGGTGTACTGGTATATAATAAACCATGGTTATAATTATTATCTGAAAACTATTAAATAGAATCAATGCGTGTGCACACAACATGTAATGTTTGCATCAGGAACACCAGCAGGGTGTGAATCTGCCACACACAACACTGAATCGATATTACCATAAACTATCCAAGTGAACAAAATGGTTAGACAAACAACTGACAATGCATTTGCATTACAACACTAAATGCAATCAGTCACAACTGTATTTTGTATTATTAGAAAATTTTAATTGATATCATCTGACAGGAATACATAATTAAAAAAAATCAAAAAACAAGTATGCACAAATTCACTTTTCTGGATAACACTGCTAACTTTGTTTTGAACTCTTCTTTTGTGGAAACACATCATCCGTCACCATGGCTGTCAAACACCCTACTTGAACGATTGTTTCTACCTGAAAAATTGACAAATTACAAAACCAGTACAGTTGTTTCCCACAAGCATGAGTTCTTAATAGTGGTTATTACAACAGGACATTTTGCATTGCCTAACAATATCCAGCATTTTCTCTAGTTGATTATCCTCTGTATGTCTAATGACATCCCAAATATGAATAGGGTATGTGTCATTTAATACATATTAGGTTTTATGTGGGGTATGTGTGTGTAAAATAGTTATGACATTGCTTTATTGACTAATACAATGTAACTTTATAATAGGACTGACGTAGACTTGTTCAAATTAGTGTCTTTGCAAGAGTGACACTGTTGGTGGCACTGCAGTCAAGTAACAATTCTTATTTACTCTGCTCATTTCTCCTGTTCAAGTGTCTGTTTGTGGCTATATTCTCCTGGTCTATCCCATATCCTTTTTTCTTGTTCAGTGTCTCTGTGCCAGGTGGCCTTCTCTTCACCTCTTATCTGGTGTTTCTATAATAAAGCAATGTTAACAGATATATAAGCGCTACGTGAGAAAAATATAACAGTTATTAAAATATAATGAACAAAATAAAAACCCATCAATACATATACAATAGATGTATTTTAAAGACTACATGAAAGTCCTCCAAGATATAGTTAAGCAGTAACTACAAGGCAACGTATTTATTACAGGTTCAAGCATTTTTGTATTTTTCAATAATAAATTTTCCACAAACAAAACGTAGAACAAATAAAATAAAACAAATAAAATAAAAGTTTATCGTGAAACTGAGATAATGTGCTAAAAACAAAAGAAAATATAAAATCCATGAAATTATGTAATTTAAAAAGTTTATCGTGAAAAACAGAATTTTTTAAAGATAACATCCATGAAATTATGTAATTATAGGGTATCCGGAAGTGGGAGACACTGGGAACATTCTGCCTATAGTACATTAGTACATAGTACAGTATCTAATGTATCTACTTGGGCTCGGGACTCCGCTTTGGTTGCTCCTTACAACGTTCCTCTGGCGAGAAATGTCACGACCTTCAACCCTCACAACTGACTACTGTGCTACGAGAAAGGGAGGGAGTATCTGCCCCTAAGCCCGGCGTTCCATTGCCGGATGTGACCCTCCATATTGCGAGCATCACGTGATACACCCTTTGCCACGAGGCATCGAATACACATCAGTTACAATTATAGTAGCAATTTCCTTTCTTTATATACCATATAGTGTTTGACTGGCGAGATTGTGGTGTCAACTTGTCTTAACTTAAACTGATATAACTATTTCCAGTGAAGTTATTTGTATTGTAGAATGGCGTTAAAACATCGTTTATATGTTATATTATATCATATGATACATTAAACATGTTAACATGTGAAACTATAATTATTCATCCATGCACAGTTATGGATAGGTATGTTTTACACCAGGCGACGTGAAACCAAGATGGCGCACACATCGTCGCCATTTTGTCCTTCATAAAATGTAACAAGGAATTACTTTAAAATGTTGATACATAATTCGTATAATTCCATATAACTCAAATTTGTAAACAAGAATACATAACATAAAATAATAAACATATAATTAACAGATGTAGACTAAGACAACTTTAGTTATTTTATTAAAGATATTATCGACACCAATCAGCATAGTGATCGTAATTTTGTTTTCCACATGCGTGTTGGCTTAAACAGGCAAAAACATCGTTTATATGTTATATTATATCATATGATACATTAAACATGTTAACATGTGAACCTATAATTATTCATCCATGCAGATTTATGGATAGGAATGTTTTACAACAGGCGACGTGAAACCAAGATGGCGCACACATCGTCGCCATTTTGTCCTTCATAAAATGTAACAAGGAATTACTTTAAATGTTGATACATAATTCGCATAATTCCATATAACTCAAATTGGTAAACAAGAATACATAACATAAAATAATAAACATATAACAGATGTAGACTAAGCCAATTTATTTTATTTAAGATATTATCAACACCGATCAGCATAGTGATCATAATTTTGTTTTCCACATACGTGTTAGCTTAAACAGGCAAAAGCACTTGTCCCAACAATGGTATTGACTTTAGGGACAAAAACTAGAAATGATCGAAGCTAGGCAACCTTTCTCATCGGAGTAAGCAATGAATTTAAAGATCTTAAAGATAATACGATATCGGACAGGAAGACAATGCAATGACTTTAGAAGCCGCATATAACGAATAAAACATGGAGACCTAGTCTCAATCCTTGCTAAGCAATTCTGAACACATTGTAATTTTGTGATGCTGTTAAAGGTAAAATTATGGTAGAGGGGATTACAACAGAAACATGCATTGAATCACGAATATGATTATATAACAATAATGGAACGTACGAGCATTAGTTGTCTTTCCACCACAAACCATAAACGTTCATACCTTCGAGTAATTGCATCGTCCAATATGTGCCCGTCCTCGTTGTGTTTCGGCATCTGTTGATATCCTAGTGTCTGCTGACATCTTAAACTGCACCTTGTGTGCAGCTTAGTTGAGACCAACTGTCACACTACATTGAGCGTCAAACGTGCATCGTCTGCTGCACTCGACCCCAATCGAACAAACCAAGAAACAGATGAAGTTGGCCTTGCACTGTTAACGGGGAGAACTACATTTTGACCCCAACGATTCCATGCTATTGGTCGTTGCACCCTTCAGTCATTTGTTAATATAAATAAATGTCACGTGCAAGTCACCGGTATGGCGAAGTTACATGTTGTCAACCCCTGCGTTCTGGCAAGCTATGCAAAGAATGTCCAACACCAATTGACGGATTGCATTGTCTGTGTTAAACTGTGATAATGTCAATGAAGCATGGCAGGTATTACACAATTGCTTTGTATGGCATAAATAGCTTCGACGTTCGTGTAGATATGTGCAAATAGCCATGACCGAATCCACGTGCGCCTTAGTGGGAATGAGAGAATGGGTACAAAAAAGAGTGGCGGGCGAAAACGTGGTGGAAGAGGGGTGTAGACGAGCAGAGAAGAGTGGGAAAGAATAAGGAAAACGGGATAGATATAGTGTGACGCAGAGACAGAGGAGGGAGGATCGGAGGAAGAGGGAGGGAGGGAGGAAAGAAGGGGGTAGGAAGAGAGGGAGGGCTGAGGGAGAGGGGGAGGGATTAATAATTTAATGTTCAAGTTTTATTTAGTTTATATCTTAATGGATGTAGCATTATTTGAAAAGTAAACTATATTTTGTCCCGTAACATGCAGCACTGACATAATTGTTTTGGCGTATCATGTTTATTGAAATATTACAGATATTGATAGTAGGCCGGGATTTTATCGAATCACAAATTTGGAATAACCCGAATACAACTGAGTATTTGGGCAAAGTAACACACACACACACACACACACACACACACACACACACACACACACACACACACACACACACACACACACACACACACACACACACACACACACACACACACACACACACACACACACACACACACACACACACACACACACACACACACACACACACACACACACACACACACACACACACACACACACACACACACACACACACACACACACACACACACACACACACACACACACACACACACACACACACACACACACACACACACACACACAGATTTCACACCTTGTACTGATATTGTAGCACCTCAATGGGATTTATATACTGCAATGTTAAGCCCATCTTTTTTTAGATTTCCACCCTTTGTACTGATATTGAAGCACCTCAATGGGATTAATATACTGCACTGAAATCCAGTTAGTGATTTTTATCACACAATAATATACTAATGGGAGTACAAATCGTGTGTTTTTATATTACAACAAATTGATTTGCAACATTTTCATGATTTATTTATCCCAAAAAAGGCGTGGTGATCAAACCATATGGTAGGATATATGCTGTGTATGTGCGGGGGAGGGAGTAATATTTACTAATGTATCGTAGCAACGTCTACAGAACGCTGTCTTAACTAAATGCATGTTGTTTAACGTATTGCAAATCACATTGATGTGCATATATATTGGTCGATGTTGCAATCTGCAGTGTACGTATCAATTTGCTAAAAGTATAATGGCCCAAACTATATATTCATCCTAATATTGGCCCCCTATGTCCAAATCCTATGGTTCAACCAGGGGAGTGTCTACCTGGCCGATGTTGCTGGTAATTTAGGCCAGCTAAGTAAAATATTGTCAATAACAAATAGGTTGAAATAGGTAGCCTAGGAAACTAGGTAAATTGTAAAAAATACCATGCGACATGTTATCGCGGTATCCGTGCCTTCGTGTGCAATCTAATAGTAGATAACTTCTAACGGAAGTTGCAATAGCCTGTTGTTTTTGCTGAACATTTCACCATATTTTGCAATTAACTCGTCGTGGTAAGCATCGTTTCCTTATATAAACAGTAGTCGATGATTTATGAGTAACAGTGCAGGACTTACAGCGATTTATACCGTTGTTGACTTGGTAATAGAATAATAACGCAATATCAAGTCTTCTACATTAGTTTTCTTCTACGTTGGTAAACGATACCGGAGGCGGAGGCCAAGAGCTTTATTGTGCTGCCTGCACTGAGACGGAGTCACCGAGACTAGGCGAGGCGTGGGATCCTATGCCCTGTGTAATTTCGACAGTACAATTTCTACGGTAATTAATATCCTCTTCAGTATGTCGCTTAACACAATTTATTTCCAAAAAGCTACCACTGGTAGTGTCAGTGGTAGTGACTAGTCTTTCATGTCTTAGTGCAGGTCTCTCTGAATTACCAACACAGTGACAAATATTACAAATTGTCATTTAATTATGTATATACTTATGATGATCAAAACAAATAAATTATAAATTTCACTTCCGAATTATTGATTTTAAACTTCACGACGATGGGCGATAATAAGTCATGTTTTCAACGCACCGATGGCGATGTCAGCAGATGGAGCAACATGAGCGTAAATAACCAAGGCCATTCCTGTAAATAACCCCTGATTTTCAAGTTGTTTGGGACATACAAAGAGCTGATTACAGAGGAACACAGGATCCTATGATCAGAACTGTCCCAAGGTAAGGTATACCACTCCAAAATTAGGGCATGTGTGGCTTGGGACATAACATCCATAGGCTTCATCACTAGTCTATACGTTTATATGATTTTTCCCTTACAAGTCTGGGTGGGTCAGGCTTTTTGACTGACCAAGTCTGGATCTGTCTGATTGGATGGGGTGAAATATGCCAGAGTATTCCAGTATTATGTGAGTATTGATCACCGTTTGTGCATGTCTTCCAGCCTCCAGGTGAGCATGAGTGCCACAGAAGTACTGCGAGGGGACAGTGTCCCGCTGTCCAATGACCCAGCGGCCACACAGATGTCCAGCGGTGCCTTGAGTGGAACACAGGGAAGTCCATGGGGTGTGGTGAAGGTTCCACCCTGGGGTTCCCCCGGTGTTGTGGCTGCCCCGACATGTTCTCTTGAAGACGTCATGAGTGAGGAGCTTGTGAAACAACTTCAGCAGGAGGAGCTTCCTCAGGAGGGGCAACCAAGGTGACCTCACCTAGTCCCACTTTCTGAATAATAATTGTGGATTTAGTGAAATAGTAAAACTTGTCTGTTGTACACATTATTAGGATTATGAGGTCGATTCTGGATTTTTTTGGGGTTAATTTATGAAATTATTTGGTAGGTGGCACCATTCAATTATGTATGCATAAATATACTGCTGCATTACCAGTGATTTATGTGATAAAGTTTGTTTGTATTTAAAACCAATCACTGCCATCAAGGAAAGCCAAACCAACACCAACTTTTCATGTGTGACAGTTCTAAGACAATATATAAATGTTTATACGATGGCCGTTATTTTCAATAGAATGCTAAAAGCCCTGTATAGTGTATATCATTAATTAAAACAATCCTGCCTGTACAGGGTGACTGAACCAGTGGCTGAGATGACCCCGTTCCTGGACTTTGGAGATGGGGAGGTGAGCAGTGACCTATTGCTGGCCCAGATGCTGCAGCATGAGTTCGACAGAGAACACGACTCACTGCTGCAGATTGAGGAGAACCACGTCAACAAGGCCAGCAGAGGTCAGTGTCACACATAAGTTATCCTCAAATCTAACTTGACTGTTCAGTAACTGATTAATTGAAAGAATGATTCTCCAAATTAGTTAACTGTGATTGACTGTAATCCTGGCCTGGGTGGCGCAGGCTATGAATGTTAAACATGTTTTTGACATGCATCTTTTTATATGTTCTGGTGATGAGACTTGTCAAATATACATGAATCAGAAACTGTATTGGTATTTGGTTGAATATTTAATAAATGACACATTGATTATGGCTACGCCATGTGACTGTGCCGATACTGATCGATGATGGATAATCTGTTAGGTACAGCATTGTACTTGTCTCAAAGTTATGATCAGTGTCATCAAGC
The DNA here is from genome assembly GCA_025642075.2 of Ridgeia piscesae. Classification (NCBI taxonomy): domain Eukaryota; kingdom Metazoa; phylum Annelida; class Polychaeta; order Sabellida; family Siboglinidae; genus Ridgeia; species Ridgeia piscesae. The sequence goes on from JAODUO010000051.1 coordinate 138,605, forward strand.
AGATTCCCATTGTCCAGGAAACACAATTCTTGATTGAATTAAGCCCCCTCTATTGTCTGCAAGCTTACTTAAATGGGGGGATTAGTGACCTATTGTTTACCAAGCGGGCCACATCACCCTGACTGGTTATTTGGGTCAGTTGAATGTGTGCCGTTCAATGTCAACAGAGCCGATCAGTGAATAATGCAGTCATCTACTGCTGATAACATCAACAATAATGATGGAAATAACATTTCACTAATTTGGCGAAGATTTTAAATTTATTTTCACCAAATAGCAAACCGTTTAGCCTATGGCACAATTGGCGATCGACAGTTCTAGCCTAGAACTTTTATTGCATTAACCAATGAGTGAACATGTGTGATTTCAGTGAAGGTATCCTTTGAGAACTTCCGCTCTGTTCATCCCTCATTGGCAGATGAGAATGATGATTCTGATGACAGTGACGACTGGGAAGATTCAGCAGGCCCTGCAGGTATTGTCACACACTCATAGTCATTATGTTATGTGTTTCTAGACAACTTTGGACATTCCTGAAATAATCATGACATAATCTTAGATTACAACTGGTCAACATTTGCAATAGAAAGTCTTGCACGCGAAAACGAAGTTGGGGGGCAGGAAATCCACATTCTACGTGTTAACATATAGGACTTTGTTTTGTTTTTGTTTGTAATAATCGAACTGTTCCCAAATAGCGTGTTTCAGTTATATTGTCCGAAAGATTATTACAAGCAGAAGCAGTGGAACACTTTACCGGTGACAGTGATCACGGAAATCATGAATTTTAATCAATTATTATGGTTTTTACCATGGCATAAGCGGCAAGTACTTGTGTTTGGTGATCTAATAATGAAGAGTGCTATTTTTCGTGCAGTACAACCTGTTTGGGACAAACGTCTACATGTGTTATGATTATGTGTGTTTGGAACATGTCAGATATAAGTGCTTATCTAAACCACAACGTACAGCAATGTAAAATGCAAATCCTGTAAAAGACACATACGGCCTAAAATCATGTTTAGTATCTGTATCTGTAACTGGCAAAATGTCCTAGGGACACATCACGCCAGTGCACATGGTGGGTCATCTGACTTAATTTACAGATTTAAGTTGTTGGCCACAGAAGGTGTAACTATTTGGTGTAGGTTTTCTTGAGGGGTAATGTCATTGTGAAGCATTTGGTGGGATTGAATTTCATAAGCCAGGTGTTTTGCCATTCCTCAAGTTTGATTAGATAATTTTGGAGGAGAGAAATGTCATTGTCTGATTTAATTGGTTGATATGGTAGGCAGTCATCTGCAAAAAGGCGAACGTTTGAAGTGAGATTGTTGGGTAGGTCATTTATGTAAAGTAAGAAAAGTAGGGGCCCCAGTACGGTTCCCTGTGGTACCCCTGAGGTGACTTGAATTGGTTTGGATGCTGATCCATTTATTACAACCTGTTGAGTTCTTTCTGCAAGGAAGCTTTCTATCCATGACGATATTGGGCCTGTGATGCCATAGTATTTTAGTTTGTGGATTAGTCTTTTATGTGGAACTTTGTCGAATGCTTTAGTGAAGTCTAGAATGGCCATGTCTACATATTTCTTTTCATCTAGATATTTGCTTATGTCATGGACAGTCTGAATTAATTGAGTTTCTGTTGATCTTTTTGCACGAAAACCATGTTGGTGGTCAGTTAGGATTTGATGTTGTTCAAGGTGTTTCATGATGTGGCTATGAATTATGTGTTCAAGAAGTTTAGAAATCACAGGTGTTAAGGATATTGGTCTGTAGTTTGAAGTTTCTGCCCTGTTTCCTTTCTTGAAAATTGCTGTTATGTTTGCTTCGTTCCAGGCTTTGGGGACTTGACCAGAGTCAACTGATGATTGGAAGATGTCATGTATTATTGGTGTTAGGTGGTAGGCATATCTGTTTAGAAACCATGGTGGAATGCCATCTGGTCCTTGCGATTTAGAGGTGTTAATTTTTGATAGTTGGTCATGTACTCCTTTAAGTGAAATTGTTAATTTGGGTATTTTTCCATGTGGGCTGTCATTCATATTTGGCAATTTGGAATTTCCTTGACACTTTTGAACTGATTGCCTAAGGCTTCTGCTTTTTGTTTGTCATCGCTAATTATGTTTCCACAATGTTGAGGTCCCCAATACCCTGGTTATCTTGTCTAAGTTTGGAAATGAAACTCCAGAATGCTTTTGGTTTGTCTGTTATTGCAGTTGTTAGGAATTGATTTATATAGGACAGTCTAGCAGAACGAAGGTGTTTGTGCATGTCTTTCCTGATGTTACAAAACTCTTGCCAGTCTTCTGGATTTCTAGATATTTTTGCTTTCTTATATAATCGTTTCTTTCTTTTGCAAATTTTTTTCAAGTCTTTATTTAACCAGGGAAGGTTGTATCTGGAAGTTGTAAGACGGACTGGTACATAGTGTTTCATAATGTTGACATTTTTTGTTGAAACAAGGTTCCATTTGTCATTGTCTGTCATGTTTTGGTTTAGAGAGAAGTGTTCATGTGTGAAGTCATCGAGAGATTTCTGGATGTTAAGGTGGTCAGCTTTATTTCTGAATTTTTTTTTCTCGTTTAGGGCGATTTGTTTGCGTTTGGGTGAGATATTTACATCAATGATAACTGTGTTGTGGTCTGCTATGCCGTCTACTACATTTAGTTTCTTTATTAACCCAGGTCTATTTGTGAAGACATCATCTAGGATATTTTTTGCATTTCCTTGTTTATGTGTGGGTTCATTGACATGTTGGATTAGTCCATGTTCCTCTACGAGAGAGAGAGAGAGTAGTTTGTTGGCAGCAACTGTACTATATCCACTGTTAGGTGTGACATGGTGATTTTCCCAGTTTATGTTAGGAAGATTGAAATCGCCGGTAATTATGACATTATGTGTGTTTATCTTGTTTCCTAATTTAGATAGAGATAGATCTAGTTCTTCAATTTGAGTTCCTTGAGAGTCATGTGGGGCACGATAGAAGGTGCATATGACTATGGGTTTCATTCCTTTTATTTCAGTTTCTCCAAATGCTCTCACTGTTAGTGTTTAGGTTTGTTAGATGAGTTGTGATGAGATCAGCTTTGGATATTTGGAATACCTCCCCTCCAGTAGTGCTTGTTTCACTGTCTTTTCTAAAAACATTAAAGTGTTCTGGGAAAATTTCTCCGTTTTTAACTGAGGGATCTAACCATGACTCTTCATGGTCTCTTCTTTTGTTTATAGGTTTTCTTGTTATTGTGTTGTTACTACTTGTAGTTGTTTTGTTTGAGTTATGATTGTTGCCATTCAGGGGGTCAAAAGGGTTATCGGTCGGGATTTCGCTATCTTCGAAGAAGGAATTTGTGAAGTTGAAGTTATTGCAGTCAGGGCAAGCCCAAGAACATGAAGAGTGTATTAATTTTTTGTATGCATTGTCATCTATTGCACAGCATTGTGTGTGTATCCATTTTTGGCAGTGGTCACAATGGATTGCTTTGTGGTTATTAAGGACGTCCCTGTGGCATTTGCCACAGGGTGCAGAGCAATCTGAACAATGCCATGTGTCAAGGTTTCGGTAAGTGCTATTAAATTCATGTGTGGATATTCCAGCGCATTTGATGTGAACTGATTTGTAAATCGCTAATGTCTACGATAGTGTGGTAAACTCAGTATTAAATTGAACTTTTAAGATAAGAAAGGTATAACACAAGATATTTATGACCTGATTTTCCTAGTATTCATCAGTCAGAAGCTACAACTGTCGTTCATCGTTAGAATATTATTCTTGTGTCCAGTCCTCAATCAGCTCCAGTCGCGCAACGTTTCGCCATGTATCGTGACCCACTTACAGGACCTATACAATATTATTAAGTGAATTTTAAAGAAAACTGTTGTAAGATCACAGAGCATAGAACTTCCTTATCCATATTTTGTCGACAACTGAAGAATTGTGAAGCAGCAACATTGTCCTGTGCATTGTAGGTAACAAATGCACAGCTAACATTCTCCAAATTGAATTATCTGTTTTAATTTTTGTAAGAACTGTTTTAGAATGTCAACATTTGATGAAGTTTGCATCAAACAAAGCCCTTTAGAATACAACTTTGAGATCTTACTTGGTGCTTTTTGTTGATTCATCTCAGATGTGACGCCTAATTTCAACAAGACTGGTATTATGGGCAAAGGGAAGAACATTGTCACAAAACATGATGCGACAATTTGTGGACGAAAAAACATGGCAAGAGTGATGGAAAGTGTGAGTGTATTTTAGTCTCAACATATCGGACATTCTTCAGCATTTTATTTCATAATTGTTTATGAACAAAATCGTGCGTTCACAAATCTTTAGCAGACAGTTTTGCACGGATACAGTTTTATGTTTTGAAGAATTCACCAGCGATGTATAACAGTTGGTTCAGTAAGTTGCACAAACTGGCATAAAATATGTGATGCAATGTTCACCTGAAGTGTTTGTTTCTGTCAGTTTCCACCAGGGTTTGAGACTGGTGACGGCTCCAAGTTTGACATGAAACTGTCAAATCGCGTCTACAACGAACTGAAGCTGCACAGTGTCGCAGACAGCAAACGCAGCAGACGGTTGCACGAAAAGAAGGAACACTCGACCGCAGTAAGTTTAACATTGATGTCTGTGCTCTAGTTAGAGTCTACAAGCCTGTGTATTTATATCATAGGAACATGCTGAGGATAAACACACTTCTGCAGGAATCGTTCACATATGCAACGCGTGACTTGATAAGCAAGGGGGGTCAACCCCTGAAAGCGTCCCATCATTTTATGAAACCCACTTGGAGACCCCACAGGGTACGCACAAAATCACCAAGACATGGGTGCACCACATTTACATTTGTTGTTATTTAATTTCTATTGTATGCTGTGCATATTTTAATAATACTTGTGCTTGTTTCAAAGATAACTGAATTCGGCATGAAATAATTTTAAATATACAAGTCTACTTTTAAGTTAAACATACCCTGTGCGTTTCCACAGAATGCTGTGTAAATCTACAAACACTTTGTTGATTGATATTTTAAAACGTAGCATATTCTAACATTTTCACTAAAAGCCATAATAGGAAATACCCCTAGAGCATCGCAGATACACAAATTGGTCCAGTGACATAACTATCCAGAAGCCTGCACTGGTTGTCAAAGGAAAGGGACTGACCCACACAGCAGTTCCCGTTTTCAGGGTGCATTGTTCAGAAGGGTTAATAACTTAATGTTGACATTGCTGCAGACGACAAGGTACACATGGGGTTAATATTGGCTATGATGTGGTACACAAGGGGTTAATGTTACCCCTGTTGTAGGTGAGTGCAGTGGATGCGAAGACGCGTCTCATCCTCTACAAACTTGTCAACCAGGACCTGCTTGAGTCAGTCAACGGTGTCATCAGTACGGGCAAGGAGTCCGTCGTGTTCCACGCTGTTGGCGGCAGGTCAGTGAGTAGGGCATCCTCTAGGTGGCGCAGTTACATGAATCGATTAAAAAGAAATAACGGTACCACAACAAAGTTTCTTGTTTTCGAACATCATATTAAAATATTCACATAGTAAATGAAGGTCATCAGTGATACACACATCAGTGATACACTGGTCAGTGATACACACATCAGTGATACACTGGTCAGTGATAAACACATCAGTGATACACCTGTCAGTGATACACCTGTCAGTAAGATCTAATGGGGATAAAAAACATAAATATCAACTGCATTACAATTACCAATTTATCAAAATATAATTATATTAACTTGGTTCAGTTGAAGGCTATCTTTAAACCTGACGATTTGCAATTCTCCTATTCATAATTACTAAATAGCTGTTATAGGTAGCTTACATTCATGTCACACTCAAAATGTATACAATGCAAGTGATACATTTTTTAATATGGGAAGATTTACTTTCCGATGTCATGTTGACAGTCAATAGAGTTGCTGACTGTGTGTTGACAGCAAGGTGCTGACAGCGAAGGATGGGACGGAGCTGGGAACCGTGCCCAAGGAGTGTGCCATCAAGGTGTTCAAGACGACCCTGACAGACTTCAAGAACCGGGCACAGTACGTGAAGGGGGATGTCCGTTTCTTCAAGGACGAGTTCAAGAAACAGAATCCTCGCAAGATCATGAAGATCTGGGCAGAGAAGGAGGAAACAAATCTGAGGAGGTCAGTGGAACTTCTCTAGTTCTGTTTGTAAGTTCACGATGGGAAATATCGTGTCATGTTGAAAATCATGTCCAGAAAATGTATACTAGCCTATTTTAATACACAGCCTGATGTCATATTGAGTCACCTGACATATTGTGACCAAAGAGTGATATACACAGCACGGACAGGATATTATGACTTGACAAAAATTTGGATTTTATTATCCTATTTTCCGCCAAAAAGTTTTTTTTCAAATAATTTTTAAAAAAAAAAATTATTTTTGAAAAAAAAAAAGTTTTTTCCCCAAAAAAAAAAATTAATTTTTTGAAAAAAAAAGAAAAAACCTTTTTAAAAAAATTTTCGTCTTTCTTGACGTTTCTAATCCACACCATTCTGGCACTACCTTTCTTGTGCGCACTACTTTCAGGATGCAGCGTCATGGCATCCCGTGTCCAAGTGTAGTGATACTTCGCAAGCACGTCCTGGTGATGTCCTTCATTGGCTCTGACCAGTGTCCAGCTACACAACTGAAGGAGGCCCGACTGTCCACTGTGGATGCACAGCTCGCTTACGAACAGTGCATAGAGGTCAGTGACAGGTCAAGGTCACCCAGATTTATTGACCTTAGGTCAATGTGACATTTTACTGAAACATGATTATTGCAGTAGAATGAATTGTAATTTACGTTTAGTTTCTGTTGTTAAATACGGATTAAAATCTGACTTTTTCTAAAGCAGAGCATCTTGTGCTGCCTTTGGCTCACCACAGGACTAATTCAGTGAACTTCTGCATTTTGCATATGAAATCTGCCAGGGATAGCCAACTCATGCCGGCAAGTGTAGAGGCAAAGTTTAGCAGCAACTGTCCAGATGAAGATGCAACAAGAGTGTCTATTGGTGCCAGTAGTGAACACTGTGGAGTGAATGCAGTGAATGCAGTGAACGTTTGATGTTATAGAACATGAAGAAGATGCAGCGAGAGTGTCTACTGGTTCACGCGGACCTGAGTGAATACAATATGCTGTGGCACAGTGAGTCGTCTACGCTCTACTTCATAGACGTCAGTCAGGCCGTTGATGTGATGCACCCACACGCCATGGAGTTCCTGCTGCGGGATTGTACCAATGTCGTCAAGGTGAGCGTCTGATACAGATGGGTAGAACACTTGTGTTGTGCCAGTGTGAAGGTTCAAACAACTCATATTGAAAGTGTGGATGGTTATGTATTTGTCCACAGTTGACTCAACTCTCCTCTCACATCCCCGCAGTCTCCCTCCTTGTTGTTCTCCTCTTGTCCCTGTCATCAGGGGTGATGTTGGCCATGGTTACTGTCATCTTTTGTTCGTCTTTTCTTTCCTCTCCTCACTTTTCTCTAACTGCTTTCTTTATCACCAGCTCCTATCTTCTCATGTTTTTCTCCATTACCTCCCACTCTTTCCAGATCTCTCTTAATGCGGTCCTCCCATCACATTTTCATCCTCCTTTTTCCCTCCACTTTCTGGGCATCTCATCTCCCTCCATCTCTCACTCAAATGTACAGACAGTCTTATGGATTGCAGTGGCTTGGTGGGTAGAACATCAGATTCCCAATGGAGTGAATCCTGGTACTAGTCATGTTGTTGTGTTGAATCTTGGGCAAGTTTCTTTTTATGTTGGTCCAGTTCTTTCAGCTGTGTGACCCAGTACCTGGCTATAGACAGTGGTGGATGCTTGTATATGATTAGTATCTGCACATTCATTGCAGTGTCTTGTGGCTGATTTCCACCTAGAGAAGTCAAGATGATGTTTGGTTGAACAAGTCTTCCAGGGAGAAATCTGCAATGCTTGGGGCAGCTCTGAGGATTGAATACTGTTAGATGTTGTATTAATTTATTTACCTTTTACATACACTGTCTTATCTGACAGAACATGTTGTCATGATTTTTTTTTTAAATCTATATTTGTATAGTTTTAACAGACATAGAATTCACCGTTGATATCATTTGAGTATTATGACTGCATTGGTTTATGTCTTGAAAACATTGTGTCTGTCACATTTCTAGTTCTTCACAAGAGCTGGTGTTGTCGATGTTCCTCCCCCATGTGACCTGTTCAATGAGATCACTGGCCTCGGTTTGACGGGCGAAGGCCCCGACCTACTCATGCAGGTATATGCTGCCACGTAGATAATGAAGTCGTCATGCAAAACATTGTAGCGCACCTTAGATTTGTACAGTTTTACACTCAGTATTAAATACTGTATTAAATAGCTTTGATTGATTGGGAAAGTATTAACTTTATATTATGTCAACTCAACATTTATTGTTTGATTGATTGGGAAAGTATTAACTTAATATTATGTCCACTCAACATTTATTGGTATGAGTATATTATATTTTGCTAATGGCAGACATTCAGACAGTGAAGGTATTTACAGCCGATGAATAAAGCTCTTCATTGTAAATTTTGTAAAATAAAACCATTGAAGCAGTGCTAAGGACTGTCGCATATGCAATGTTTAAATTTAACAACATTTTTTCCATCAATAAATTTAGTTCACTTAAGAGAAAGCAGTCGGCCATATTAATGTACTACATTGTTTTGTTCACAGATTGAGGAATATGAAAAGAACGAGGAACGGCTTCGCTCTGGTCAAGGTCAAGATTACGCATTCGAGTTCTTCTTCGAGCGATCACAAGCGGAACACAAACACTCCAAGACGAAGTCGGATGACAGAGATAATGAGTCACCGACACAATGCAACACACCAGCTGTAGAGCTTGATAAGGAAGACTCGTCTAGTGATAGTTAGAAACTTAAGATTCTTAACATGTGTGCGTTTTTGTGGTTGTAGGATAATGACCCACAATAGAGTGACTAGACTTATTTATAATGATGAACAATTGGGACTGTAATAAAACATGAAAATGTATAAATCATGTATATTTGAGTATGTACTTTGTTCAGCTTTAGGGGGAAACAAACCATACAGACACCACATACAACGCAAATTTTGTTGTCAGGAATATTGTAATGTAAATATAAACCATTCCAATAGTAAAAACAAATTTGGTAGTATCAATGGAAAGGCCAATATATTGCAGACATTGACTTGTATCTGTCTTCTAGGGATGAAATTGCTAAAATAATTGGATTATATATGCAAGGTCCCAATCATTTATAGTGAATGGTTAGAACATATTACACATCAATAAACTGCAACAGGCTTATATGAAAAAAGCTATACGTTTAGTCACGGCTGAAATATACGTAGAGGAGAATTTGTCCATATTTTTTTATTTACTGCGAATATAATTTTGTTCCCCAAATGGACCCTTCACCCACCAACCTTTATTACTGGACTCTATTTACAAACCATCTCAAAGCGACATGGTCCGTTCATAGCTTTTTATTGCAAAATCATGTTATACGGTATAAATTCTACCTATTATAGCGCGGACAGTCAAAATATGTTTTCATGTACCATTTAGGGGTTGAAAATAGACGCAGTAAGGGCGCTTAACTCTGTGTACACATCGACCACGAGGCGTTTTCGAAACCGTTGTAGGCGTGGCTAAAAGCCCAGAAGGAAACGCATGCTCACGCAATGCTGTATCACGTGAACACAAGTTGACGCCACTAACACCACACCCAGCCAGGTGCACGGCTCCCAGTTGGTAAAGGTTAAATGGTGGGTGTCACAGCGATTTGAGTGACAGCGTCAGGATTCTTATAAACATTCGATGTTTAACATTACTAAGTCAGTTCTATTTCAATAAAACATTTATTGGCGGTCAGGATGCAACAATAGTTATAACTTATACTGATTAACATGATTTTGCAATAAAACTAAAAAGCCACAAACTGATCATGTCGCTTTAATTAGCCTAGCAATGTTTTACTTTCCACTGGGCCTAGGATGAAAAGAAGCACTTGTAACAGGAAGTAAATGTTATGGTGAAACAGACTGCTCTACCACAAATACAACTATGACATTGTTCAGATTAAATTGTTTATTCATTTGTTTATTTTACATGATTCTTACAGCTATAGCCTTTGGAGGCACATGCACCATCACCGATCTGCAGATCGCAACAAGCATTCCCAGCTTAGTCATAGCAGCGACGTAAATACATTATTCTAAAAGTCAAGCTTACCATTATGCATAAAATTACGAATACAAGAATAAAACTGGTCTATGCGGAGCATCTAAATGTTGTCCTTTTTATAGCCCAGTCACAGTTCTGTTGTCAGTGGAGGTGGCCGGGCTTCTATAGCTCAACTGTTGCACACAACTGTGCTTCCAAAACATGCATAGTTTCAAGTATTCCATCACGGGGCAAATTCAGACCATATATCACAACCCAATCTCAGGCAACGTCTAGTTACCGGTCCCAGTGAAATTGTCTCTGTAAATGGTGACTATAATTTATATTACATGCTGCATCATGCCTGTGTCTCAGGCTACATTCCTCAACACTGATTGAACTGACTGATTAGAGATGACAGCAGAAAACTACAAGACAGGTAAGACAATTTGTGGCCTAGTGCTATTCAGTGCCAAGCACATGCACAAGACAGTATACACAAATATTGCTTTATTTTCCACAATAACACAAAAGTTATTGTCAGGTGACTGTTACTAGACGACTGTTCATCTGTTTTTTATTGTTGAGTTGTAAAGACAAACCTACTGCTAGATCTGAACCTGAATGAAAAAGAATGGTTAAATCCATATTTCAATTTCAAACCTACACACAAGGTACCTTGGTCCCTAATACTATTTTCACAGCCCATAAAACCGGTGAAGTGATCACAATCACAGACAACAGAGACTATAATAACTTGCAGAAACAGACAATAGGTAAGTAATTACATTATCATAACATCTAATTCTGATTAACTTTTTGTTTGCTACATATGCCAAATTTTTACATAAAAAACTATTACTTTTAGTAAAATTTTCTATGTTTCAACCAGTGAAACTCTACCAGGACACTCACCAAATTTCATGATGTCATTAAAACAGTTGTGATAACACAATTACATGCACTCACACTAAAACGTACTGTCACATGACCTCCCATCATCCAATCATTGGTGGAATTATTGACATGTGACACCCTTTGGTCAGCATGCACTCACAAAATGCCTTGTCTGGGACCAAAAATTTGATTAGTCATCCCAACAAGGGTCAAATATGAAAGTGTTAGACATTATATTATGATGTTTACTGAAACATTATACAAGGTATTAGTAACTATAAATCTTAGTCACGCCATATGACATGAACACAAACATGATCTTCCTGTATTCTATTTCTAGACACAATTGCTATAATTATAATACACATTTATCTGATTAATATCACTGATGCAATGCAGTAATGATCTAGACTGTACTGCCACCGTGAGTGGCCACTCAAAACTGTTTCTTCTTTCTTTTTGTGTGATTAAATCACATTGTAGTTTACAAATGAACTCTGGGTACTCAATACATCCATCTTCTTCAGCCCTGGGAGGGCAACGTAAGACACAGGACCATCTTCCTGGAATGGTCTATGGGCCAACTTCAGTAGACCTGGGATGATCTATAGACCATCATCAGAACAGTGGTGGTCTACAGACTATCTTCAGTAGCCCTGGCATAGTCTACGGGCCGTCTTCAGTAGCCCAGGGATGGTCCATGGACCTTCTTCAGTAGCCTTGTGATAGTCTGTGGACCGTCTTCATAAGCCCTGTGATGGTCTACGGACCATCTTCAATAGCACTGAGATAGTCTACAGACCATCTTCAGTAGCATTGGGATAGTATATGGACCATCACCAGTAGCCCTGGGATGGTCTATGGACCATCATCAGTAGCCCTGGGATAGTCTATGGACCATCTTCATTAGCCTGAGATGGTTCATGGACCGTCTTCAGTAGCCCTGGTATGGTCTGTGGTCCATCAGTAGCCCTGTGGAGGTCGATAAGTCATGGGGCCACGTAGTATGTTTGTGCCGGGTGCCATCATAAGTTGACCAGGGCTCTGACCGAGGGTCAGCCCGACTGTGTGAGCGGGGGGCTGGCGCAGGACGGCTGAGTAGAGCAGGGGCCCCCCAGCCTGACCGGGCAGACCGTGTCCAACCAATTGACCCGGGGGCAGCTGGGCGTACTGAAACATACATGACAATAGGACTGATGAATATACATGTATAAATCTGTTAAAAAGCAAATGTAAGTTCTTATATAGCGCAGGATCCAGTCTTGAAGACTGATCCAGAGGCTCACCATGTTACTTCCTGGCTGACCTCTTTAATCAAACATAATCTCAACTTCTCTAGCAAGTATTCAGCTACACTGCAATTACTGTGTGAAGACTATTAATATCCACTACTCTTTATGATCAGGTACTCATTCATACAGCTGAGTGAACTGTGTGCATGTAGTGTGAACAAACTTGCCCAAAACGGCAGCACAGGATTCAAACCCATGTTCTCTTAGTTGAGAATGAGACATTCTAGCCACTGGACCACTATTTCTACTTGAGATTTCTTTTTTCAGTTCATTCAGAACTGTATAAACGCTGGGAAATGGTCATACTTCAGTACAAGTAGCACTGAATATAGACTTAGCTTTACTGCGCCATTTAGTTGTTCACATGCTCATGTACAGAACTTCTGCAAATTCACTGAGAGAATAAATACTTCTGGGCAGATTCTGATGTAATGGAGATCTCTAATGACACAACAACAAGAAAACAAACTCAGGTACAGATTATACTGGTGATGTTTTAACTGATTTACCCACCTGCTGCTGGAAGTGGGGCGTTGGCCCAGGGTAGCGAAGCTGAAGGGGCATCTGAGCGGCAGACTGCAGCGGCTGGATGAAGGATGAAGTAGGCATTACATTACATTACATTACATTACATTACATTACATTACATTACATTACATTACATTACATTACATTACATCATTACATTACATCACATCACATCACATCACATCACATCACACTACACACAACTGTGCACGTTTCCTGAGGGTGCGTTATGTATCCTTGTGCTTATGTGGACAGATTTAAAAAGAAACTGAGCTCACAAGACTACCATTTCAAGGTTAGAATTTAGTTTGATCTGGGGGCCAGTCGGGCCCACACAGTTGGACATCTGCGGACCTGACAGTAAATGTGCCCCCCCCCGCTAAATTGAACCCTGCATTTTATGCATTATGTTAATGTTAAATTAAGCATGACAAACATAATCACTGCCCTGCTAACCTGTTTAGACCAACAACTGGGATATTATATATTATGGAATTTCCAACAGAAAACAAAAATTGGATGCTGTGTTAAATGTACAATATAGGCAATAATAAAGTAACTTTTTTATTATCTGCCTGTCGGCTACTCATGTAACAGTTGGTCCTGTGCATTAACACAATCATAGAAAGTACAGGTGACAACTGTTGGACTCACTTGGTGACAGAACAAGAACCAATGAACACACCTGAACATTTGGTATATTTCCAGGCTGAAGGGTCGATGCATATGGAATAGCACTGTTCATGCCTCCCACAGAATTCTGGGAGCCGCCGAATGTATATGACATTGCCATCTGGTGGTCCTTTTGGAGTTCATCGCCTTGCTGTACATGCGAAAGATGAAATCTGTATGGTTTCTCTGAGTAGCTGAACATTACTGATAAATGGCTGGGTCTCAATAACAAGATGAACTCAATCTACGTTTGCTATTAACACACAAATAGATACTGGTTAATATGTAACACAATTCTACATATTCTATATATTCCCATACATTAAAAAGTATACAAGCAGCATATAGGCACTACTTGTTTTTAGGAAAAACAAAACGAAAACATTTATTTAGTTCAGTTCCGTCAGACTCACTGGGTGACTGATGTTAGTTTGTCGGGCGAGGTCGGGCTTAGTGTCAGAGGCAGACTCTGTGGCCTGGGCCGCGGCTGTCCGTGTCTGGGTGCACTTAGACATGTGCTCTGGCCAGGCGGCCTGTTGGCACGGGTAGTCACAGTAGCTTGTGTTCCAACAACAGTAGAAGTTGGCCTCCTTGCTGCAGTAGGCACACTGCAAAGTGGACGGTCACACACTGTTGATATATTTGTTATTATACAAATATTAGTTTTAATATTTTAGGAGTACCTTGGGAGTACTTTGGGTGTATTTCATCACACCATCTTATATTACAATCTTCAGTCCAAATATATCATAGTTTAATTTATGATTTCCTCATTATGCAAGAGCTCTGGATTTTTATGAACACTGATTAATAACTCGTTGAAATAAGACTGACCATCACATCAATGACCTACACTGTCACTTGAATGTGACAAGTACAAGTATTTATAAAAAGTACACATGTGAACATTTTCAAAGTGCTCGTTACTTGAGTACTATCTGGGATGAAGTACTTGTTATCATATTTGCAGTACTCACATTCATTACTAGAATATTTTTGTGGGGAACTCTCCCAAACACTGATGAGTATTACTTTTCCAGCCAAACTAGTTCATTGTACACTTAATATCTCAGAGTAACAAAAATGGAAATATATGGACTTTCCACAAAATCATTTCTGTTCCGGTGGTTCAGTTCGCAATATCACTGTTAAGCAGCGAAATAAATTTTAAAGAACAAAATCCGGCTCCTGTAGACCATTTCACTAACTATTTCATCCCAGATAGTACTCAAGTAAAATGCTCTTAACATTGATTTTAATCCATAAAATCAAAAGTTCACTTTATGTAGGACCAAAATTAAAATTTGCGTTTCACTAACATTTCATCCTGGTTCCGGTCCATAAAAATGTCTAAGAGTATGCCATACCACACTTTAAAACAAAGATATGCATGATAAACAGGTAGAATTCACTAACTTTCAAGACCAGATTAATGGAAATATATTGATGTTTGCAACAGTTTACAACTTTCAAGGTTTTTGTGATGTTTATTAATCAGTTTTGAAGTAAATTTAGGCGGCATCTGATTTAAATTGTACATACTTGCCTCAACGACAACATTTCAGTTTAAAGTGTTGGCACTCTTTGCAATCTTGTAAATGTTCAACAGCGACGCTCCCGCTAAATATTTACACCGTGTGTGATACCGAAATAGTTTCCTCTATAATATGTGACATAACACATCAAAATCAGGAATAAGTAGGAAAATCACTTTTTGAGTTAAAGGTACCACGTGAAATGTAATTTTATGGGCTTTCAAATGGTACCAAACGTCTAGCTTTATTGGTAGCCAAGTTATTGCTTTATAAAGAGAAAGTGTACCAAGTCATTTTCTGAAAACCAATTCAGAGAAAAACAGCTTTAAAGTTTAATGAAGTCTTTTAATACATTTGCAACATCAAGATAGATCACAGGAATGTGAAATTTGGCACAGTTGTAGATCACCTCACTATGTAGCGTGTTGAAATTTCACCTTTGCAGCTCTTATAGTTTCAGAGATATCCCTTTTGAAAATTCTGCACCAAATCGAACATCGACAGTAAAATGTTCACCGAAACTAGCCATGTGTTCTGTCTGTTTCTGACACAGCACGACACAGTCACTGCTTCTTGAGTCATTTTTGTGATGTGCCAATGGCAGCAGCCACTTCATGTGATGGGCAGACTGTTGCAGCAGTGGACTGTTGCGGCTTCGGATGTGTCGGCTCTGCTCTGGATAGTTGATGTCCGCAGAATTCATGATCTTGTCAAACAAACACTGTTGGTGGATGTTGAGGCCTGGGGGTGGTGGTTCTGTAGGTAGAGCAGCAGGTGGGTAGACTCCTTGCCTGCACTGCAAATCGAACCGCTGTTTGTCATCGGATGGCTGCTTCCTGGCGAACATGACACTGGGTTCATCAGACGTCAATCTGAAACAAAACAAACATAATGGTCTTAACTTCCCATATTCCAAAAAATTATATAGAGATATGGACAGTTGATCATTAAATCGAATGACATACACATAGTGAGCCCAGCAGCTAGTGTAATAAGCAGGTCTAACAGCATAATTGACGAATAACTTGGATCATTTAGAGTCAGCTCTGAATCTTATAAACCTTCCATCCCATCCCTTAATTCATTACTGGGCAGACAGCCTTCTTATTTTACACCCTGCTGTGGGCAGACAATTAATCTGCATGTTGCTTGCATTAAAATTTGAATAACTCTACAACCGATGCATGAAAATATATGAAATTAATTACACTGTACATGGAATGATTGTGTGAATAAAATGTGTTATTAAAATTTATGTGTTGCAATCAATTACATTTCAGATCTTGAAGCAAACTTCAACAATTATGATGACAAAATAAATACGCAACTACATCATGCTACATATTAAAAAATCTTAGAACACACAACAGTGATCCTGTGGAAGTAATGTAGCCATCCATGTATATTAGTGTTATTATAGAAAATATTTATCCAATTTTGACGGTTAGTTTTCAAATTATAATTGCTTTTGTAAACAACGCCGACGCGACTGAAGACAAAAATCATGCCATAATTTACAAAATGGCTATCGTTTACCAATAATATTGCTATTCTTTTCATATGTAAAATCAACACTCGAATAATGAAAGATAGCCAACTCCTTAAACAGATAGATGCTCCCTTATCATAAGCAATGTGACCATAGTGCATATTAATAAAATATCCTAAAATAAATAAACAACAAAATGGCTGCATATCTGCGAAATGAACCTGCCGCCGACGGGTCATCTTTTTCGAATCTCAACAATGAAAAGTTGCACAAACAACGTAGATAGACGATAACAGGGTCTCCGTGGTCGCTGTCCACATTATTCACGTTGAAAACATCGATATCCGACTCGAAATAGTTGAGAAATGATCTCAGTAATATCCGCCAAATGCCGCACGATGTCGGAGGTCAACTAGACGAACGCACTTCAACATCCTTCCAAATAAACTCGCAAACGAATACAATTTTTCACAAGATGGCGTCAGCACATGTTTCCGTGACCTACATAGAGCTTAGATCAGCAGTTTGAGCTGGCTGGTTAATGTAAAAGAATAATCTGATCGCGGTAAACGAAAGGCCCACGAACTGTGAGTTTACTGGGCGGTTTTGGACGGTCTGCGCGTACGAGGGGTTGGGCGGTTTTGGACGGTCTGCGCAGTAAAGAGTTAACTGCATTAAATCAGTAAACCAAATGTCTTCTTTCTTACCTGTTACAAAAATTACTTCATCTAATAATAAAAAATAGTCTATCTAATAAATGTGATCATTAATTTCATGAAGATCTACGATAATAACAAGCATGTATAAATAAAATAAATTAAAAAGTATAATTCTAAATGAATTACTTGTACATTACCATACTAGTATAGTACCGGTGACACTGATACTCTCACACTTACAGCAAAGCCATGGGTTTATGCGAGTCATGGCAATTTTCATTGTTAGTGTTCAATGTGACAATGAGTGAGGCTGAGTCTGCCACAACAGCAAAACGGTCAATAGAGCTAGTATAACTTACCCTATGTCTGGCTGTCATCTCCTTTATGTTCGTTCGGTCAACAATTTTCCAATCCATGAATTGTCGACAGCAGGGTCCATCATCAAAACACCTGCAACCGCAGATGAATCCACGAACGTGTTCAAGTTCTTGGTGTACATCTACATTTTCAGCAGCGTTGACGTTGAGATCCACGATCGAAGCTGTCAATGTCAACTGTCACTTGGTATTGGTCTTCCTCGCCACTTTCGCACTCAGGGCCAAAACGACACTCCCTGCTTCGCTATTGGTGTTTGACACGTACTAATCCAGTAAATTCTCTATCCGATACGTGTCCAAAAGTTGGCCATCGCTAAGCGCTAGGTTGATCGATGTCGATATCGTGCTGCTGTGCAAACATCCATGCTGCTGTGCAACATCCATGCTGCTGTGCAACATCCATGCTGCTGTGCAAACATCCATGCTGCTGTGCAACATCCATGCTGTTGTTGAGTCTATCACTGCACAGGCTAAACCCTATGTAATTAACAACTAAAACTATGGCATTGGCAACTTAATAATAGATTATAATTCTCAGATTTTATTCAAAAATGATGTCCGGTGCACTCGACATCGAACCAAAACAATCATGGCTTAGCGTGGGTTTAAAGGTCAGCCAATCGCGGACTTCGAAGCTGAATTGCCGGCTTCGGCAATCCCGACTCATTCCTGATTTTGATGTGTCGGGTCACATATGTCCGACGCTTTTGTAAGATTGCGTTTTAAATATTCGCACGAGTATGAACTCATAAGTTGTTGACAAATGATTGGTGGGGCATATTTTCAAACACATTTTTGGCAAGTATTCTGTATGTTTTGCCAAACTGTACCAACTGTATAGATTATCGATTAGCATGATGGCGAAAGTGCTCTATAGGTTATGATTTCCGTAAGGGTCATGTTAGTGAAACGCATTTTTAAAGTTCTTTTTAAATTTTCCGTCCGATTCTGTTTGTGGATGGGTTTTCCTTTTAAAGTGCACTTTATCTTAGTGAAACAGTTTCATGACCTCCTAAGAATGTTGCTGAAGCTGTGAACTAAACCCTGCTGACTGAAGTTGAATCTACTGCTGAACTGACCCACTGTTTCTTTTTCGTTTCATTGACAGCCTTCTGCTTCTCATTCTCCATCTTCTGTTTGAGTTCAGTCACAGCCTTCTGTTTGTCACACTCCAGTGACGCTCGCATCTCAGCCAGGGTCAGATCTAAACACAACCAATCACAACGCAATCCATAAACACCTCAACAACTCAATAGAGCATGTGGTTAGTGTAGGAGCTGCTGACAGATAAGAATACTTTATTAATCCCTGCAGGCAAATTACAGTTTCGGTCATCATTCATTCATCTACTCAGATGCAGCTGGTCAGCTTTGAAACAGTGGACAGGTGTGGTCATCATTGCACTGACACAACCAGTGATGTAGTTGCTCACTTACTTGCGTTCTGTCGGAGTTCTGCGAGCTGTTGTCGATGCTGCCACATGATCTTGTCCAGCTCCAGCTGAAACGTCCTCTTGACCGCCTACAACAGCAGTGGACAATCAACCACGACACACTGGACACAGGTATCAATATACAGGCTGGTCACATGTGTCCACAAAGACCAAATATAGAAATTATGTGGTTTAGTGTGACCACTGATCTGTTTGGTGACTTTGGTTCATTTAGGCTCTATGCAAAGTATCTTCGGTGAACATGCATTCATCTACACAGCGTGTAATTCCACTTACCCAAGGGACGATTAGTGGTGAGTCATCCTACCTACTGCTGACTAGGGACACTCACCTTGGTGGCTTCAGTGTTGACAAGGTCAAGGTACATGTCTTGTAGGGTGCTGCGCACTGACATCATCAACTGAAACAACAACTTGTGTCATTGGCGTTGTAGCTACCACAGCAGGTGACAGTGTTTCATGTCACCTGTGTCACTTCTACCTAATTCTGTGGGTGTATATTCATCTCCAGGTTGAATTGGCACACGGATAATGCTTTCAATGGAGATGCTTTGAAGAGGAACAAAAGCAAACGTAAGGACTATCATGGGCTGTCTGTGTCTCTGATGGTTGTCTCCATCCTGCAGTTATTCCTTAGATGCAACACACAAACTGGCACCTTTATTTCTACAATGCTGAATACAGGGACAGATATTACACAACAGAGATGTTAATATATGTATTAGATGCAACATAAACAAGTGAACAAGCATTGATACTAGTGTAACTGATGACAGTAATCTATTCTTGGCTTGCCTGTGACCATACACCCACCACATCCACCCACCCACCCACCCACATTGTCCTCATATAACACAGTATCCATACCTCAGGAATACTCAGTGCCTACACTTCATCATGTCTGTTTATCTCAACAAGATAGTGGCTAATTTAGGGATAAATTCATCTTTAAGTTGCAATTACTGCACATATAATATACTTGTACTTACATAGCCATACACATCTTACACAGCTGAATGAACTAAGGCAACATGGAGTGATCAAAACTGCAAAAGTGTTTGGGTGTTAAATTAAGTACTTTAAATTAATTAGCAACCACGTTAAAGATTCAGCTCCACGGTCAGCCTACCCATATCCATATATGGTTTGGAAGTCCACTCACCCGGTCAGCGTACTTGCTCACGTCCAGTTTGTCCACATTCTCCCTGAGTCGCTTCTCCGACACGACATCATCCAAGATGCCGTCAACGTCATCAACTTCATCGTCATCAATCTGAACTTGTGTCGGCGGTCCGACCCGGATCTCAGTAAACGACGATGACCGTTTCACAGCAGGCGCCTGATTGGATGTTGGCAGCACTGTTGCACTGTGGGAAGACTTCACACCCGACATCTGTAGTTGTCTACAAAAGAACATTTGGGAGAAATTAAAATACATTATTAAGTAAGACACAATTAAGTTAAAACGTAATCAGTAGTTGAGTATACAACTGAACAGAACACAGGGTCGTCCTTTGAAAGGAAATATCACATTTGTTGTACCTTTATGTTTCATATATGATTAATTTCAAGGCAATTTTTACTAAATTTTAAATCATACACAACAATGAAGACAATATGTACAAACTTGAAGAAAACACCGTAAACAAGCCAGTTATCAAACAGTACTGGACAACTTTGTCTGAGAAATTCCCATAAACAATAAAGCATGACTGGAGCCAACTTAAATTATACACACTAAGTTGTCACCTGGCAAATTGTGAAGTGTTGATGTCTTAGTTATTTTACTAAGCTATCTGAATCCTTGTCTGATAACTGGCCCATAAGAGACTATTTAACACTGAATAGACACCTGTTTTGTAAAAATGTCTGACATGTATGAATATCATTGATGCCCCTTTATCAGGGACCTGACCTATTAGACTAGACATAAATGACTTGCCTTTGCTGCCGTTCTATTTCCTTCTGCCTCTCTGACTTGTATTTCACCGGTTTCTTTGAGCTCTGTAGTTCTGACCTACTTGTTGCAGTTATGACACATTCCCCAACCTTCTGACCTTTAGGTGACGCTCCAAAGTCTGAGCTTTTGATGTCATGTTTTTGGTCGTCTTCCTTGTCGAGATCAATCACAAAGGCTTCGTTGGCGGCTTTATCCACGCTAATTGTTAGTTGTTTGTCGTCTTGACAACGCTTTTTGTTGAGGTCAATCACGAGGTCGTTGACCTCGGGGTCAGAGTCGGAGTCGCTGATTGAGTCGACCTCCATTTCGAGATCTACGGTACTGTCATCAGGCTTGATATATTTTGCATCAGTTTTGTCACTTGGCACCTTCGACTTAGAATCATCGCACTTTGCACTTGACTGTTTGTTCACTGCATCACTCATGGCTTTGTCAACAGGTGGCGACACTGAAGTCTTTTTATCACTGGCTTCAAGCGTGTTTTTGTCACCCACTTGATGAGGATCTTTGTGAATGTTCACTGGGCTTGTGGTAGCAGTTGCCGAGTTGGCATCCTTCTTTTCTACAACGGCTGTAGCAGGATCTTGTGGGACAGTGGCTTCTATATCGCCTTTATTGCCTGCAGGGTGAAGATTTAGCAAACATTTAATCAAACGGCAATATTTAGTTGACATAGCAGACACTTGGTATTCAGAATCATGTTGATTTCCATAACTGATCACCAAACTGAATGGTGATCAATTGTATGACCCGTCAAATCAAATGCAAGTCAATGTTCCATGCTCTTTGATAAATTACATAAAACAAGCATTTCATATTTAAATTCATCAACACATACATTTGCTGCTGCTTCTAGTACAGAGCAAAAACAACTGAAAATAAAGAAAGGAGGAAAGAACTGGGATTGAGGACGCATATAAATGATAAAGTTAGTGGCAGAGGACAAATAAAACTGGAGAAGATTCATTGCAACAAAACAGTGAGAAACCCTGCCCAAAATGATAAAGTTAATTACGCTAATACAGCAAGACTTAGTGCCTAGATATGTATAGAGCTACAAGGGACGTGGCTTCACTGACACCCACAAACACCATCCAGTACAGGCGGACAGACACCAACAGAGCTCCTACCTGCCGCATCTGCTGATGTTGTCTTTTCACCTTGTTTCCCACCTGGCTCCTCTGTCTTCCCTGCCTTGTCCCCCTCCTCCACCCCTCCTGTGTCCTCGCTGCTCCCAGAGCTGGGTGAGCTACTGCTGCTAGTGCTACTGGTGGATGACCCTCCTTCCTCCCCAGTCCCCGAGGATGACTGCAAGCACAGGGGTCATCTCAAGCACAGGGGTCATCTCATGTACAGGGGTCATTTCATGTACAGGGGTCATCTCATGTACAGTTTAGACTTTTACTGTATGTGTTCAGTCATCTACAGAATATTAAATTCTTGACAGTACAAAACATACAACAGAAAGTTATTTTTACACTGGCGTTGTATTTTGTCTGAATACATATTCATTATTGTAGTCACTTACAGACTTGTGTAAAGTGCCACAGAGCACCATAGTTTTGTGCAGAGAACCGTCCACCCATTTTTGGACGGGTAAAACCCGTTGTGGATGGGTAGAAATATGGGTGGACGACAGGTAAAAAGGAGCAAAAATGGTCTTCCAAAACCATTGATATTATCAGTTGTCTCAAAAGTGAGTGTAAATGATGTCACATGTGTGTTTGTAGTCCATTTCAGGTCATCAGACACATTTAAAGTTTGTAAACTGGTTTAACAGTTAACATCCATGTGTCAACCAAAACATGTATGACTGGCACAAATTTGGTTCTGCGTAAAGCCCTGCAGAGCAACATGTGTAGTGAAGTAATAATTATTAATGTTTTTTCCATGTAATATAGATGCCATTTAGGTTAAAGTTATCTTATTAACAGACACTCAAATCTCTTGGGCAGGGGAACCGTAAGTGGATATTTAACCTTCTGTAAGATACCACTGATTTTCAATATCGAAACTATATTTAGACAGTTTACGAATACGAATACATTTATTTCAGGTAAAAACCCATATACAAGTGATGGTAAACAAACATCATATCCTACATAACAGTCACTGCAATACCTGTGTTGTAAGACGGATATATATTTCGTGCGTCACCTACCTCTTCGCAATCCACCCGAAGTTTGGCTTTGCATGTTTCCACTACAGATTCAAGGTATTTATTCTTCTTTGAAGAAGTTGCAGGTGAATCTGATGTTTCATGTGCTGTTGCCGGAGCAGCGTTTTCTTCACCAGTGGAACGGGCGTCACTAGCCTCTGTGGCTTCAACGTTTGCAGCTGCCACTGCCACAACAGGAGTCTTTTCAGCCTCAGCCACCACCGATTTCTCCTGTTCCATCTGCTTATTGCCAGATTTGTCTTTTAGATCACCTGACCGTGGGTTTGCATTGCTCAAGGGTTCCCGCTCCGTCTGGCTATTTTCAGATTCATCTTTTCGATGATCTGCCACAGTTTCTGCACAACCAGCTGCTTCGAGTGCATCCAGTTTCTTAATGGTGTCTTCAATTTTGCTTACTATGCTGTGTCCACTTGGAGGTCGAAGAATGTCCGGAGACATTCGGGTCAAGGACACCTGTGGCCGGAACCTCGTAGCCTCATTTTGGAGAGCGAACGCGTCGGTCATCTCAAAGGCACTACGGCAGGAGTCTGAGACCTTCGCATGGCCCCCTCTGGTTGATCGCCAAGTAGCTCCGTTCCCTCGCCGAGAAGTGGTTCTAACCGGCTGTGACTGGCCAGAGCTGGTTTCTCCAGTTGTAGCGAGTGCCTTTGCCCGTCTTGTCGTGATGATGCTGTTATACTTGCTCTTGACAGCCGATGCCGTCTTCGACACAATGGATGGTTCCCCAGCTCGCTTGACGGATGATTTCGCACGGGTGTTCTTTCCTACGCTACCACCAGAGGGCGCCGCTGTGTCCTTGGCAATGACCGTGTATTTAGTCTCGCTGCTTGACTTTGCTGTGCCACTGACTTCTCCTTTGCTTGCTGTCTTTGATATGTAGGGTTTTTTGCGGTCGTAGGGAGTTCGGTAGGATGCGTAGTGAAATGATCCGAACTTCTCCCTGCAACAAATGTATTGATAATGAACATAAACCACACACGTATACCACAAAGTCTTAGGCTCAAATGTTCACAAGTATCGTGATACTTCAATATATCCTGTATGGAACCAGCACTAATTTGTAGTTTTGTAGTAGTTAACCCATTTTATCCGGAATACGATTCTAATCGTAGTTACCCTTTTTATCCGGAATACGATTCTAGTCGTAGTTATCCGGAATACGATTCTAGTCGTAGTTTGCACTTGACATGGCTTCCCTGCACTCTGACGTTTTGGAATCCCATTGGCTGGTTAACACTGAATGACGTCATTATATCGGGATCACTAGGAAACTCATATTTTTCAACCAATCAATGCCGTTCTTTGGGTATTCGCAGTACAAAGCGGATACTCCCAAGCTAAAGTGAAATCAAAGATGGCGTCGAGTCGCAAAGACCTTTAAATGTTGACGTATTTTGAAGGATAACTCCGCTAATTTACTTCATACATTTGTCCGTGAAGACATACTTTGAAGCCATCAGTGTGGGTCAACTGACAACGGCATCCATTTTCGCCCACCTCACTCCACGCCGTATTTTTGGCGCCAAACAAAGTTAAGATTATTTCCAACGACGGTAACTACTTCATAAATAAAGTGACGTTGAACAAAGTTGTTACTTTAGAGTACTTCTTTATTAGTTATAAGAAATGAGCCACAGAATTATACATCGGTGACAGAAAATATTTCACAAATTTGCATAATTCAGCTCAGCGGCGCCACATGTTGGCGATTCAATCGACTGACATGGGGGTATTACAAAAATTTTACATAATGAGATTATTATCCAAGATGTGTGGACAAGTTGTATACCTTTATTTTCAGCAGAGACTAATGCATAAAATAAACTCAACTTGCTCGTTGACATGTTGCCTCCTTCATGCCGAAAATGTCGGATGAAAAGTAATGTGACAAATCTCAACATGGGCATGTTTTGCCATATGCCACATATAATATATATGATAAAACTATGAGGTTGTTGACGCGACTGTATAGTTTATGTTATCTACTTTCTAAAGGTATATCACATTTAAAAATTGATTGAGAAATAATAAAGTTATGTCCATTTTAAATGAAGGCCTGTCATTTGTTTAATGCTGACAGATTGGTTTGAGGAAAAGTTCAGGAGCTGGCTGCAACTCGTCTGCACTAGCTTCAGGATAAAATGGGTTAAGGTGAGAAATGGGAGCTAGATAGGATATTTTTTTGAAATGCATAATTCATAAAATTATATTTCTCCAGGTTGTAAGGAAGCTTTTTCTTAATAAAAAATGTATGGGGATTTTTTCTGCCTGACCCCCGTTTCCATGGCAATAAAGAAAATGGCCGCCAAATGATAGAATTTATAGCGTATCTAGAAAAGAACAACACTTTGGAAGTAAAGCGGACATGGCCATGTGGTTTGGATTGCTGTGTTATTCTTTATATACTCTACAATCTGTATAAAAAACATTTAAACTTTTTTTAATATTTATATTTTAATTTGAATTATATTTTTTTCCCTTTCCTTTCCCTTTTTCCTGCTACAAAGATAAAACAAAAAATCAAAATGTTTTTTATACAGATTGTAGAGAATATAAAGGAGAACACAGCAATCCCAACTGGGTTAGTGTATCTTGTTTACTTCCAGAGTGTTGTCGATTTATGTGGGCAAAAATATGATTTTCTGTAAACGGCCGTCAAAGTTTACACTATAATAATGTGAATAATAATGATTGTAAACATGCAAAACAATATATAAAAGTGTTTGTTTATCATCCAACACTTGTGCATGCATAACAAGCAATATTAGAAATTAATTACTCCCACACAATTTACAAAATTTAGAATTTTAGAAATGTAATGGTAATTTGCATCATTACTGCAAACGCCAAAAGGCAAGGTGAGACAGCTAAATAGGGTATTTTTTAATTTAATAATTTGGGAAAATTTATCTATCCAGTTAGAACGGGTATGTCATTGGGAATAAAAAATGTGTGGAACTTTTTTCACTCGGACCCACCGTTGCCATGGTAACCAAACAAAATGGCCACCATAATGGTTAAATATTGCAAATTGTGTGCACCGTACCCAGTCATTACTGTAGAACATACAATGATAATTCTTTCACTGTCATATTTAGACTACTTTGTACTACACAACTACAACGAGATATTTTGAATATTACATAATTTTTTTTCTCAAAGTGATTTGTTTTTATATAAGTATACATTTTGCAAAATACTTAAGAATGTTTTTTTTTTTACAAATATCTCGTTGTAGTTGCATGAAGAAAGTAATACAGAATGCAATAATATAAACATCATTAGCATAGCTAGTATACTTCCAGAGATGCATGGAGTCTAAGTTCGGGAAAATGCATTTTCTGCAAATGGCCGTGAAAGCTTGAATAACAATTTGGCAATGTTTTTAAAGAAAATATGTGACCCGACACACCAAAATCAGGAATAAGTCGGGATTGCCGAACCTGGCAAATCAGCTTCAAAGTGCGCGAATGGGTATTTTTGGATGGAAAGGTCGATTTTCAGATATAGGTGAATTTAGTTAATGTAGTTATCGTAGATTACTATTATGCTGTTGTAACATCATAAAACGAGTTATAACATTGCTAAAAAGAGATATTTGGAACAGCTATGTCGATCTCAGTGAGCATGAAGAAGAAAAATGTGCTTCATTCAGATGCATCGTGTCTGCCGTACATCCTGCCTACCCCCGCCATATTGGTATCGTTTTGAAGCTGAACTATTATGGGATGTATTCCCAGGCGCGAAATTTGTCACATGTCAGTATAAAGCCAATTAAAATGCTTGAAAACAGGGCTAAAACGTAAACAAGAGCACATTGGCGAAATCACGTGATATAATGCGCCCTGCTGATTGGCGGCTGACCTTTAAACCCACGTGAAACCATGTTTGTTTTGCTTTGACATCGGGTGCACCGGACATCGTTTTTGCATAAAATCTGCGAATTCTAATTTATTATTAAGTTGTCAGTGCCGTAGTTTTAGTTGTTAGTTACATAGGTTTTAACCTGTGCAGTGATAGGCTGAACAACAGTATGGATGTTGCACAGCAGCGTGACATAGACATCGATCGACCTAGGCCTAGCGCTCAGCGATGGCCGCGATGGCAAAATCTGCGCGGAGTGTTTGACAACGAATCTTTGACACAACTATTGGGTGCGTATTGGATGGAGAGTTTACTGGATTCGTACGTGTCAGACAACAACAGTGAATCAGGGAGTGTCATTTTGACGCTGAGTGCAAAAGTGGCGAGGAAGACTAATACCAAGTGACAGCTGACATTGACAACTTCGATTCATGGATCGCAACGCCAACGCTGCTGCAAATGTACTCGTAGATTTATACCAAGAACTTGAACACGTTCGCAGATTCATCTGCGGTTGCAGGTGTTTTATGCTAGACCCTGCTGACAGCCAGACTGAGGGTAAGTTATACTAGCTCTATTGACTGTTTTGCTGTGGTGGCAGGCTCAGCCTCACTCATTGTCACATTGAGCTCTCTAACAATGACATGCCATGACTCACATAAACACGTGGCTTTGCTGTGAGTGTGAGAGTATCAATGTCACTGGTTTTCAAATTATAATTGCTTTTGTAAACTACACCAACGTGACTGAAGACAAAAATCATCCCATAATTGACAAAATGGCTATCGTTTATAGATCATATTGCCGAATGGAATGTTCTTCTCAACACTCGAATAACGAAAGATAGCACTCTCCTTTCACAAATAGATGCTCCCTTATCAGAAGCAATGTGACCATAGTGCATATTAATAAAATACCCTAAAATAAATAAACCAAATGAAGTACAGACGGTGAACCGATCAACAAAATGGCTGCATATTAGCGAAATGAACATCAACTTCTTCGTATCTCAACAACGAAAAGTCATACAGACAACGTAGATGGGCCTCCGTGATTGCTGTCGACATTATTCACGTTGCAAACATCGATATCCGACTAGAAATTGTCGAGAAATGACCTCAGTAATATCTGCCAAATGCCGCACGATGTCGGAGGTCAACTAGACGAACGCAATTCAACATCCTTCCAAATAAACTCACTTAATTAGCAAATTGAAATTTAGTTTCCGTGACCTACATAGAGCTTAGGTCAGCAGGTTGAGCTGGCTGGTTAATGTAAAAGAAGGATCTGGGTAAACGAAAGGCACACAAACTGAGTTTACTG
This sequence comes from Ridgeia piscesae, assembly GCA_025642075.2. Classification (NCBI taxonomy): domain Eukaryota; kingdom Metazoa; phylum Annelida; class Polychaeta; order Sabellida; family Siboglinidae; genus Ridgeia; species Ridgeia piscesae. Next base: position 167,049 of record JAODUO010000051.1, read on the forward strand.
GGCGGTTTTGGATGGTCTGTGCGTACGAGGGGTTGGGCAGTTTTGGATGGTCTGTGCATACGAGGGGTTGGGCAGTTTTGGATGGTCTGCACAGTAGAGTTAATTTAACAATGGATTTTGTTTAAGGAGGTATGTTACTTTAGAGCTCTTTATCTCAGTGAATGGAGTTGATTCCACATTCTGGGTGCAGCTACAGACACAGCACATTTGCCAACATTGTTTTGCAACGAGCAATTGTCATGAAACAGTTCCCACTTACTTCAGTCTGTCGATGTGGCGTTGTACTTCATCCATTGACTGGCGGTATCCACCCCGTGTGTTCTTCATCTCCACTGGTGGTTGCCGTGACAACAGGTACACCTGTGACACAGGAACCCACGCCCTGGGGGAGAAAGACGCACCAATAAAGTCATGTCTACAGTCTCGTTTGGTTCTATTCGCAGGCACATTTGTTTTGTGCTGTTATTTACGGCCACTACATAGAAGACCAAAAGGGAACTAGTAAGACAGTGTGGAGTGAGGAATCCAGGGATACAGAAACACTATGTGTATTTAATATACAGTGAACATAGTCATTTCATCATTATGCCATAGTTGTGTGAAGACTGCATCACAGTTTCCAGACCTGCCTGTCTTACGCTATCCTCTGCTGAATGGTGCCCTGTCAGTACTTGTTTAGTTCATCTCACCATCGTGCCAGTCTTCCTCTAGACCATTACCCTTCAATGGCATGTGATGTTCATCAGTTATCTTGTATACCTGTGATGTGCCCTGCCCAGGTCCATTTCTGTTTTCTGACTTTTTCAATCATGCCTATGAGTTTTGTTTGTCATCACTATTATTTGTTTTTCCATCTCAGTATGTGATGTTTAACATACTTCATTCCATCTTTGCTTGGGCATATATGTAGTAAACATTGAGCATTAATAAAAGTAGTTCAAAAAGTAGTGTGGCAAACTGAAATGCTTTGAAAAGGAAATTCCCAGAAGTGATGTCAGTGCAGATTTATCTCCCATTTTGCATGTCATTTCTGAATGCATGGAAATCTAGCTAGATATCATAAGTGCACGTAGGTAAGAATTGATCTTGATAGTCACCTTGCAAGGAACCATGGGAGCTGGACGATAACAATCTATGTATACAATAAAATACAGTATATATGTTATATAGGAAACTGAGGCGAGTCAAGATGTAACCATACATCTCTGTTGAAAAACAGCTTATTGGATTAGATATCAATCCACAAACTTGAACTAAACACTGCATTCATTACTTACAAGTCACATACGATATACTAAGAAATTAACAACCCGTACAAACCTATCATGTTCACCAAAGAACCTGACATCTAATTGGCCATCAACTTCTCGCAGCGTCTGTCAACAGAGGCACCACTATCATCAGTATCTCACCTAAAGATGAGGTTCTGTTTAGGCAACTTATTACCAAGTAACATTAAAAATGCACCAGGTATTTTTTGTGTTATGGCAATATCATACATACATCGTCAGGGTTATAATTTAACATAAAATGGGGGGGGGCAGCAAGGCCCACTTTTCAAAATCTAATTTTTGTACACATATACATTTGTTCACCCAGAGTTTAATGCTTTATTAATGTGCCAACGTACACCACAGGAAATAATACAATTACCATGGCAACTATATTTCCCCACTTTTGACAGTGGTTCGTGCAGAAATTATTGCTACAGTGACACAGAACAGTGACGACAGGAATGAGATCGTACCTTGGCTGGCCAGAATGGGTAACCCTTCATCTTTGCCCACACAAGGGTGTGTGGTGTTCTCTGTAACACCACATTCATGTTACTGTTAGATGTTACACCACCACCGTCCAGACACCACAAATATTTAGTAGAAAAATATGTCATCAATGGATCTCCTTTCTACCTATCCAGGGATTTTGGTGTATATATTTCATAACTTCACATTTACTAATTTTCAAACATTATTTTATATCTCATCTCAAACAGCCACGACACACCGTTAAGGCAAAACATTCTGAAATAAATTTCTATTGGCTATTCCACCAGCACACAACAGGGAAGGAATAATTTATTCTGGCTGATGATTATTTTCAAGAGTTCCAAGGAGCAGACGAAATTAACCTCTTGTAGTTGACTGATCATTGGGGACCATACAAATGTTTTACTGCTACCACTGTGGTAGTGTGGTTATGTACCAGTGTGGTTATGATGAATGTACGTACACACGGCACACAGAACCAGTTGTCATTCCTCTTAGTACAGGAATTGGTGTAGCAGTCTGGACAGATCTCTATCTCCGTCATCTGTCAAACAGACATATTTATTAATGCTATTTATCCTGTTTTATAATTTATTAATTTTATTATTTTATTCTTTATTTTTTAGAATATACAGTTGCGTTAAAAATCACGACCCTTAGGAAGATAAAATGCACATTTTATAAGGTTGTTCTGAATAAATAATGTTTATTATCAAACAGATAAATACTGTGACAACCCACTGAGCTGAGCTTACATGTTTTTGTATGTTACCCCAATAGGTCCTGTGCGTCCGAAAGTACCTAGCAGTGGCCCCACATCTTGTAGATACTTAGACTGATATCCACCGATTCATCAAGATCTAAGCTATGAATCTTCGGTAATTTCGACATAGGTTTGCATAGAAAAGAAACTGTTTTTTGTGGTTCATGATGTAACCATGACATATAAAAAACGTTAATCAACACAGCTGCAAACCACCTGCTTCATAAGAGTAGTTTGTTTTGATATAATCCCCATCATGGACAACATATTTTCATGCAGACACAATTCTGATGCACAGTCTTCAACAGACATATCATTAATCATGTTATCAATGTAACTGATTTGTTATATTTGAAATGAGACAATATAAAGTCACCTCGTGTCGACAAATCTTCACCACCATTTTGGCACTTGATGTCAACTTATGGTGGGCTGAAAGAGAACATGTGGAAGCTATAAACCAAATGATAACCAGTCTCAATCACGAACTAGAAAAAAATTATAGATGAAGTAATCATTTCAACAAATGATTCCCAGTGACTAAACAACTACAACATTACAGATACCACACATAGATAACTGTTAGATAATATTCATTGTAATTTATTTTGTGTAGAACCAACTTTCAAATTGCTTATGTTGCTACAGGCTTACTGAATGGTGTAGTGCAAGCATTGTGTTAGTTTCCAGACAGTTTGTTTCCATACAGATGTTAATTTGCAAATATGTATATAATTTCATTGTAAGAATAGAGAGATCTAATAATTACTAGGAATATAGTAAATTATGATACACCATTTATGTCGAATATATGGCGATACTGGTAGAGAATGATAATGGTAATCAACAGTGTTTCTATGACTAACAAAATGCCTTGTGTATTTCATGTGCATATTTATATAACACACACTTTTGTATATGGAATGTAACAAAGTGATTCATTCTTGAACATAATTTCGAGTGCTGTATGTCTTCAATATATTATACATTACATTAACTACTAACTAAACACTAGGAAAAGGCTGCTTCGTTTGAAACCAAGTGCATCATGAAGCCAGGCTGACAGCGTACCTCCATTGAAAACGGTGCAGTTGTGTAAAATCCACTTTGCATCTGCAAGGAGAGCCTCGGTGCTGCCGTAGACCTTTCGACGGATGTTCTGTCAACACACCAAGGGAGTGTCAAGACAACACGGCAGACTTCAAACAATACTTGTGTCTTTACTGGAGGTATTGTTCACAGATATTTCTATGTAGTTCTTATGTACTGATGTTTCTCATAAAGGTCTTATTTACTGCGATATTTCAATTGCTTATATCCATTATTGTTATTGTCTTAGTTATATAACAACTGACAGACCCTGCAACTGTTAATCTACTGATGTGTCTTGCAACTGTAAATGGCAACACAGAAGCAGTTCTACAAGTCAGTCAGTCTTACCTTCTCAATGAGACTGAGGTCCATTGGGTGAACAACAAAGTCTTTGTAATTCGGCAGAGACGACACATCGACTGGCTTCTGGAAGGGTTCACTCTGCAAGTGACACATGTTACATGGCAAGTCAACTTTGGTAACTGTATGTCATCAACTACAGCAGGGGTCCTTTAGCAACAACAGTCTGGTAATAGTGACAGGCATTCTTACAATTATGTAGAATCACATACATACATACTACTGACGGTGTACAAAAACAAAGAGTGAATGAAACATATAGTAACAAAGTATGTACTTCTAACACTGAATTATGCGTAAAACTCAGCAGAGAATTAAAGTTATTGACAGTCTGACAGCTTGACAAAGAAGGTTGACAACAAACTGCTACAAGATGTCTATGATCACAGGAAATGGGGCGCCACAATCACTTGTGTCGACAGTGGACAGGCATGAGAACTAACCCATCTGTACTGAAATAAACTGTGTCTTTCTGATATCAGTACTGACTCACTATAAATACCCTGGGACTGGCAGTGCGTGTGAACTTACCCCTGGATGTTTCATCCGCTGTACTGCATACTTGAGGAGCACACACAACTGATCCCCAGTGATCATTGCCATTGACTTTGAGCGAGTGTCCACGCACTCAGCTCGCATTATCTTCTACAAACAACAGTCCAGTTGTACACCAGCCACATGGCTCAACAAGTCACTGTTACATACACAGCATCTGTTCACAATTGATTAACATATCATTTTGTTGTCAATACAAGAATAGTATATGTATCAAACCACATCCAATAAGCCAGAGACAGAGTTCACCGTTACCAAATAGTAATGAAAACATTCAGTTTGTAGAGAGCCGATATTACCACATATTTCTTTGAAGTTGGCATGAGTCACGTTAAAAGCAAATCACTCAGCTTCCTGTTAACGAACAGAGGCTTCTTATTTAAGTTTAATTTGGTAATTTTTATGGCCGAACACATTGCTTTAGTCATTGGCTGCCAACGTAATGGCAAAGTGGTCAAGCAGTTAAGAGTTCTGGACTGTCAATCAGAAATCAGAGGACCCATAATTTGACCTCTGGTTCCGGCCACCAGTGGATCAGTACTGTTTTTGGCTGCATTGTTGAAACTTGGGGGAAATTTTATCATTCTACACTGCCTTTGTGTTTTGGAAGAGTTGCTATAACCCGTTGGTGCCTTCTATCTGGTGCCCATGCCAGGGGACGTAAAAGATCCCAGACAGAGATACGGAAAAACATCTGTTGTGGGACTTGCTGAGTTGGAATCTCATTTTCTAAACTCCCACAGGCATTAATGTCTGAAAATTTGCCATGCCAATTAATAGATTTACCATTAAACCAAGAGATGAAACAGTTACTCACATGAAGATTTAAGAAAATTCAGGCGAATAGTTATTGTCATCATGTAAACAGATAATGGGACGATACATTCGGCCAATTTCAGTGTACACATTGGTTGGCTGCATCAACATATGTGGGAGACTTTCAAGAAAACACACAAAGATATAACTTTTTATACTGATTAGCCTTCTTTGAGTATTCAATTTTATGCAATCTACTATGACTGTTCCTTAGAACTTGTCATCGTGAAATGACATTGCTCTGGTACATACACAGCCACAGGGGTCATGACCTCACCTGACATTCTGGACAAACCCACTCTCCCGTGGGCTGGGTCTCGATGCCCAGACATTTGCTGTGATAGACACGGGGACAGAGTTCACAACAGACGACATGCCCGTCTCGGTGACACAGCCAGCAGAAGTTGTCTGCCTCGGTAATCTGTCACATGAAATAGTCACTGCTGTAAAGATATGCTACAGGACCACTATTCCCGGTTCAAATACTTGATTTAAACTGCGTCAGATCCACGGTTTTACACAAAAATAATGTAATCTTAATAAGATTTTTAGTTACAAACTTACCCTAACCCATTGAAATTACTTTGTACCAACAAGGATCTTATTGTTACCGGGTTGATGACAACGATAAAACTTGAATGAAAGCAGAATATGTTGTATTGTTCAAGTAAAATAATGCTTACAAAGAGAACTACATTAACTATACGTATTGTTACCTGTCCGTCAGCAATTGACCGAATAGTGCGACGTTTCTTGGGTGCCGACACTTCCGTCTGGGACAGTCCGGCCTGGCTGGTGCCAGTGGGCTCCGGCAATGACGACCTCTTGCGTCCACTGTCAGTGTCTGTGGTAAGAAACACAACCCACTTGAACAGGTCTGTCTTATAAATCGACAAATTTAATGCATTCAAGTATGTGATTACACCAGTACAAACATGGACACTGGTAAAATCTTTAACCCATGGAGAATTGTGTCTGGGTCATATGTGTATTCCCGGAAATTTAGCACCTAAGATGCTATGAGGAAAACAGTTACATACCCACATGCATAAACTAATTATTACATTATATATAAGAATTAACAAAACAGGGTTATGTAGAGGCTCGAGTTACCTGTGCGAGGCATTCCAGCAGACGACACTCTTCTCTTGTATATGATGTTCCCGCCTACGTCTGTGAAAGCAGCAAATGTTATTAATAATATTGTTTTCAGACAAACAATCAGAATGTCCTTAATGTATCAATAACGGTATATTAAAAACTCACTCTAATAACTGATGCAATATATTCAATACTGCAGTATCGTCTAATAAACATACATGGTATGTGCATAATTTTGTGTATATCTATTGGTCAGAACGCCCGAATCAACCCGAGTCCCTTTCGTGGGCTGAATACGCCCGAGTATAGAGACACATTTAAACTGCCTACCACAAAACAGTGTCATCCAATAATGGCGGTTTTGTAGTCGGTACTGCTTGTCAAGATCGTCTCGCAGTGAATATATTTTCAGCCAATAAGATTAAATTATAGTATTTGTTGTAGGGATGAAAAACATGGAAGAATACACAAATTGTTCTAAACAATGTGCCTGCAGGCGATTTCTACAATTAAATGCAAACAAATATTTATGTCATGACGACGCACGTGGTGGTTTTCTTATAGCTACGTTGTAATTATTTACATTATCTTTATGTCAAACTTCAGTAATTCAGACTTTGATGGAATTTTCGAATCTGACTTGCCTCTCTCAATGTTTGACACTCGGCTGGATGGAGAGAAGTGCTTTCTGACAGCGCCAGAGTGGGAAGCTGCAACAGAAACAAACACATCCAGTTTTATAACAGAAACTACAAATTAATGATGTCATAATCTTGGTCCATGACTGAAAGTGGAATTTAGCCAAAAAAGTCAACTGTCTAAAATCTATGCAGGGTTCGAAATAGTGGTAGCCCGGTAGCCCGAGGCTACCAGAATTGCTGTCGGGCTACTACAATTGGAGTCAGCAGTAGCCTGATGGTCTACCACAGAATCTGGGTCACTGAGGCCTAATCATCAGTGCAGGTCAAGTGTCTGAGAAGACTCAATGCCTTCCACTGGGTTGAAACAATTGTATTCAATCAACCACTTCAAAGACATCGCTGATGCAATGAGGCCAGTGTCAATAAACCACCCAATAATGTTACTACACACCCTTAAAGACCACCCTGGAAGCCATGTGTTATTTTGGCAGTATGATTGGATTACATAATAAACGGACTTATTGACAACATGAGGTAGTTTGAAACATTGTTGCAGGTGTATCAGCTGCACTCCAAGTACTGGGAGGTCAATTTCTGAGAAATGCACTATTCTTGTATTAGAAATGGGAAAGTTGTTTCTTTTATACACAACACGTTTTTTGGTAAAAACCAAGGCAGGGCAATTTGAAGCAGTACTGTTCAAATAAATAGATTTTAAAACATGTTAAAGTATGTAGTCCTAGTATCTATATTATAATAAACAATATCACATATGAAATTTATACAGCACATTATAAAATAAAATATTAAATTGATTAATTGAATAATTCAAAATTGTTTTGTAATATGGGTAAAATGTACACATGTAACCGAGTACAAGCACTGCTTAATTATATTGATTTTCTGTTTTACAATAATAATGTTATCGATGTTGTATTCAAATGTCAAAAGATGATCTACCTTTGAACAATTCTTTGGTTTGAATATACAGAATGTTATTATTATAAGTGAATTTTATTATTATGCAATTTGGATATGGCCATATGCCACATTATTTTAGTGGGAAACTTAACAAATACGGATATCTTTCATCAACACAACATTTGTAAACTCACAAATACATGTTAAGTATACATAGCAAACTATTTGCATTCTACTGAATTTAGTAGAATTTTTATACATTAAAGTAGTTATTACAAAGGAACACAAGTGTTTCGTTTTAGAATATTTGATATGAACTATAACAAGAAATTAGATTTCTTGTTATAGTTCATATCAAATATTCAAAAATTGTATGTTGGCTAATTTTAATGGTGCAAGAAAGTGAATGAAGGTATGTGGACCTCAACGCTTCAACAAAAATACCACTCTGCCCAAAATTTTAGTTAGCAAGTTATATACAGAGTAATTTATTAAGAAATTTTGGGCTACCAGATATGGATGCGGTCTACCAGAAATTTCAAGCTGGTAGCCCGGATGGCTACCTAGATTTTGGAGTTATTTCTACCCCTGCTAGGCCCACTCTTCCTTGCCAGTTCTTTCAGAGAGGGAAAAAAAATGTTGTTGCATTTCCTGACAGTTGTATATAATGTTATACTAAAATAAAACATACCAAAACAATGTTTGGTTTGGGCAGTTCCGACACACACACACACACACACACACACACACACACACACACACACACACACACACACACACACACACACACACACACACACACACACACACACACACACACACACACACACACACACACACACACACACACACTTACACACACACACACACACACACACACACACACACACACACACACACACACACACACACACACACACACACACACACACACACACACACACACACACACACACTGAATTGTGATCAATACGCTTTGTTTCTAATGACTCTGTCCACAATAAAGAACACAGCCCCCAGCAATGTGTTTAGATGTCGATATATAATAGCACATAAAATTGGACTTTGGCTATATCTAATTATGTGGGCTAGGTGTATAGTAGCTACTATTCACCGGTCTTATATCATTACAGCTGAATGCAATTTCTAAAGATGCCATAGATCTGATAATGTTCAACCAAATTATTTGTATTTTGTTTACATCAATAGTTCCCAGCTATTAGATTCACTCACCTCTCTCGATGTTAGAAATTCGTCCGAGATGTGCGAACTTTCCAGAGAAGTGTTTCCTCACTGTGCCAGCAGGTGCAGCTACAGTCAACATACACATCAATCACATCATACACCTGTACTCAGACTATGACAGTGAAATAAATGCTGGAATCACAGGACACACACTTACAACTGCTATAACTGTCCCATTACAACTGTTCTAAATATGAAATCTTAGCCACAATTATGATGATGATTAATTTGTCCCACAAATACCAATGTTAGTGTATAGGTTTAGCAATCAAGTCCTATTAATCCAATCCATTTTGAAATGAAAAACTGACACGTTACAATGCATGCTCGTGAAACTAATTTGATACCAAAATTCAGTATTTAACCTCTTAAGCCCCGAGTTTCTGAGGGCCTCAACACTATGACTAGATATAGGTTTACATAATGAACAGTATTATATAGGCTTGGGCAAGGATTTTTCACTCAAATTAACCATATTACTGCGTGACTTACACATAGAAATATTAACCTTTGTGGAATACAATTTATATGCTTAAAAATGTAATTATGTTGTCTCTTTATATGCCAAATTTCATTCTTGTTCCTCAAATATAACGCGTTCAGTAGCATTTCAAAATGACGTACTACTCACCAAAAACTTGCCTATGGTGACACACTGCCTGTGCTAAGATGCTATGTTGTTACGCTAGCGCGAGCGCCTCATCGCGCGTACCACCAGGGCGAAAATGTAAACGTAAAATAGGCTTTCTTCTCAAACGTTGCGCTGTGTCAATTTCTGACCAATTCAAACAGAACAAAGCTTATTTTGAAGACAAATTATTGCTCTACCGAGTGGTAGTACACACTACGCTGAACTAATAAGAAATCATCCACTAAAACGCAAGTAAACATGACCACTTATGTCACGGTCGTATTTTGTGAGCAACGTCGCCGTTCCGCATCAGATCGCGTAGTGTGTGGTACCATTCGATCCGGCGTGAAATTTGCTATCCAGTACATGTCATTTTATGAATATAACATTTTATTTGTGAGGGGGCATGCCTTTGAAAGTTGATATTCTAAATATCAAGGCAAATAACGGTTAGTAATTGTCGCATGTGTAACGTATTGCATTTTATGGATCATTTATTGTAAATAATTCGTGTATTTGCTTGTTGCTAAATCGAACAGTTTGCCCTTGCAACGAAATAGGCTGATCTAGATGTCAGCATCGCGATGAGCGCTCGGACTAGTCTAATTTTGTTGTGAGGGGTGTCTAGGTGGCCGTCAGGCTTGGCTTGCCGTTTACGTTGGTTAACGATCTTTATGAACTTATTTTCATGGCGTGGTGTTTTTATCCGTATCATAGACGTACTTATTACAACTGTATTACCCACACAACAGTAAATATTACGAAATTCGACAAAATGTGCTATTTTAGCTAGAGCATCGACAATTGTTTGCCGCTGCAATGTCTGCACCGTTTCGATAAAGCTAACATTCTACGCGCAACACATGGATTATTACATTTACGATGCCAATATACAATGATTTTATTAAAGCAGACATTAAATACTAATTTTTGGTGGTGAATTGTATAGCCAGGTCGACGTAATTCCGTGACATATTAGTTTTAACATAGATGACTTATTATGTTCTAATGCTGAACGGTGAAGTTATTTATCGAAAGACAATCGCGATGGAAATGCTTGTGTTTACTTGCGTTTTAGCGGGTTTTTGTTATTAATTCATCGTAGTGTGTATCCCCATTCGGTAGAGCAATTATTTATCTTCAAAATAAACTTTATTCTGGTTGTATTGGTCAAACATTGATACCACGCGACATTTGGTATCGAAGAATGTTTACGCTTAAATTTTCAACCTGATGGTATGCGCTGTGAGGCGCTCGCGCTAGCGTAATAGCATAGCCACGGGCAGTTAATTTGTAGGTTGTTTTGAAATGCTACTGAATGCGTAATCATTGAGTAATCAGAACAAGATTTGGCATGTAAAGAGACAACACAATGAGATTTTTAGTCATATAAATTTATTCCAGAGAAGTTAATACTTGTATGTGTAAGCGATGCAGAAATATGGTTAATTTGAGTGAACAATCCTTGCCCAAGCCATTTTATATACAGTTCTTGATATACTTATTAGACTGATAGATAAGGAAGGTGGCATCTACCCCAATACATGAGTAAACCATGTTTTATTAATCATTGTTATCATATGTGTGGGAATAAATATTACTTGTATTTATTAACAGTCCTCTTAACTGTGAAGTTATGACATTTTCCCCTGAGGTAAGGTAATCGGGGAAAGTAAATAAAGGCATATAAAATATTTTTTAAATGACATACCGGAATGAAACTTGTTTAAATGTCCAAATTTTCTTCCACACGTTTATATTTGTATTGCTTTCAATTAGGTTTTTCTATTTTGTGCTTATCTCTTGTCAAGTGCTAATTTTCCAAAATAACTCATTTCTACATTTTCAAGACGAAATATCTCTGGAAGTATCATTCATGTCTCTGTAAACAATTGTGTACTTGTAGTATATGTTGTTGTCCATGGAAACAGTTAATATTATATTATTTTAGCTATTAGTTAAAAAGTTGTGTTAAGTCAAAAATGACATTTTATAACAACATTCCTTGCCCATGCCTATATTATAAAAACTGTTCATCATAATTATATAAAATCATTATCTGATCATCGCTAACACAAATCTATGATCTACTGCTGATTTGATTTTGCTAGAAAGTACCGTTTTTCTTGATCGATATATGTAAATTTGGTGTCAAACTGTCAGTTAATCTCCTGTCTACATCTGTGTATAATTTAATGGAGTTACTGCGAAAAACTACTGACATCTAGCAATTATTGTAAACACTAGTGTAAAACCCCAAAAGACCAGGATTCAGGAATGGTCCAATACAAATGACTAGACGAATACAAAAAGAAATGTATACTTCTTAACCAGACATACATGTAACGAAATGTACACTTTTCAGCTACATGCACACATAAATAGACAGAACCTTCTGAACTAGACACACATGTAAACAAACAACATTTTTAAACTAGACATATGTATACATATACAAATATACACTTCTGAACTAGAAACAAAAATAAACGTACAATCCTTAACTAGAAAACACATTATTTATTGTGGATTGCAGCTTCTCTAATCATATGGCCAGCTTACATACTCTTGGACCGGGTCCTCATTGTGAATGGTCCTTTAGGTCCTCGGACAGGACCTGCATCTGACTTGCTCATGTTGGTTCCCAGTGCTGAGCTGAGGAAATAAATGTCATGTTAATAAAGCAAATGTAGAAAGTTCAGCTGCAACTGAAGTCTACAGAGTTCAGTGGAGACCATTACTCCAAATGATGCTATTAAATCTGTTTGTTATGTGTACTATTGTATTGACTGGACTGTCACCCTAGTCATTGAATATTCGGAAATGTTCCGACACCTACACCAGCAGACCACCATTGTGTTCAAACTGACACAATATGTAGCATTACGGTTTCACATTACACCCCCACTCTTGTATTTTAATACTTAGAAGGTGAGACAGTTAATGTCAGATGCATTTGATGAAAATGTGTGATCAGCGATCAGTGGGTTCAGGTCCTTCTTGTTCATATATGTCGGATCGGCAAACTGGGCTTCTTTAAACATGCCCATTTGGCTGACTAACCACAAATAATATAGCAACAAGAAAATATTTAAATGTTTGGCCAATAGGCAAGTCACAACTCATTGATCCACGGATCATGCAGTGTCATCAGCTGGCATTCAGATACTGCGTAGTTCCAGCTAGTGTGCCCAAACATAAGTTTTAATGTTCAGTGTTATTTTTGAGAAACAGTCATCAACCTATAAAGTGGGTTAAGGTTAATTACAGAAGCTTACTGTGGAGTCAGTGAGTACAGGTAATCTGTTATGGTATACGGTCCAAAATACATTCGTCCTCCTGACAAATTGTCCCATAAACATATGGTTATGCTTCAATTAACTGGGTCCCGGATGTTTCGGTACGACATTAGGCCCATTCAGATGATTGGTTCCTGAAGGACAGGATGATTCTGCCCACACTGATGGATGGTTCGGCCCACTTCACAAAAATACAGGGGTGCCATGTCAGATGTTTTCAGCCCACGGGAGATCAGAAATCTCAGGACGGATGATTCAAACCACTCTTTGTGGAGTCAGTACATTTACACATGCAAGCCAATATCATACCTATTTAGATTTCCAACCGAAATAGGACAGATGAATGCGTATCATTTCATGAATAAATATTATTTTCTTATTGCTAGCAATTCCTTTTGTGTTTCCAAGGAAAATATCCACATCAAAATAGTTTCACGTAACTATGAAAGTTCTATGTATTTTACAACATATTTACTGATTTCACAAAGAATAAGCATGTCAAATTTACTAAATCAATACACGTATGCAATTAGTTAAACATAATTTATAAAAGATTTACCAAATATGCATGTAGAATCGTAAAAAAGATGCACTCCGGTTACAGAAACAGTTGATTTGGTCCATACGAGCAGGTCATTTTTCAGGCCTTACAGTTATAGACATGGATTGTTCGCCCCAGTCTGGGTCGAAACATCAGGCTCCCAATTAACCCAGTCCCAGTGTCGGAAGCCAGTGAGTAAAGTAAGATTGCCTGAGTTATATACCCATTTGTTTAGACTTCAAAATTAGTGGATTTGGGTTTTCCTGCCGCCCCTCGGCCGCCGCGCCGCTGCATTGATCATTGCAGCCTACGCGAATCATAGAATCAGGGTGAGATCAGATTTCACTTCGTCTTCACTTCAGACAGTTCAAGCCGAAGCGTTGTTGTTAATTTACTGAAACATGACGCCACACCATGCAACAGTTATTTAACTTTGCTAACCTGTCCTTTTGTTTGTGAGCAAGTAACCCGCCAAAGTCACCCGGCGCGAATCGCTGCGAAAACGAGCCGAGCTAGGTTAGCGTCCATCATCGCCGCTGTTTTCGTTTCGGGTTTGATCACTTGCGCATTGACAAGCCTCCACCCTTCGTCGCCCAAACAATTAATGTTGCGTGCGTTTGCCCCTTGTGGAGTTACTAATCGGCGGACGTCATCATAAGTAAATAGGAATTAACTAAAAATTGCGATCACCAAGTCTTACCCAAATTTCAGCAAGCTACCATGTTCTATGTGAGGAACTCGCTGATTGGTTAACGTGGTTAGGGCGCTAAGAGAGTGGCGCCCTCTATCCAGAAACCCGTCTATTTTATTTTGTTGAGTTGTGTGCGAGAGAGCAACCGCATTGACCAAAATTTCATCCTGTTGGCGTGTACATATACAATTCAAACCCAACTCGTTTAAAATGGATACACGGACATGACAACTATAATACGTTCACCTTAATAACATTGTATGGGGTAAACTTACATAAAAGTCAACGACTTCCTGTTTGCCCCTTCAAACATTGTGTATACACAATAAAAAATAATATACGTATGTATGTTGTATAATATGTATTCAATGTTTTGAATAAAGTAACTACGTACATATACAACCAAGTTTACTGACCAAAGTAGCTGGCAGTTCAGCAAAGACGTTCAAGCATATGATAAGAGGAGTCAAAGTAAGAAACTAGGAGAAAACGACATATAATACCTACATAATAATACAGGTGGGCCACCATATTCCTCACGGTATATCTACCGATAAAGGGCTTAGGCCATGACAAAACCCTATCGACAAAGACCATGACAGATACCAACATGTAGTCACTTACTCTGATGGAACAATAATTTAACAGTCAATCGCACGGTTCGTATATATGTCTACCTTAGCATAAATGAAGATCGCTGGCATTGGCGTCCAGGAAATGTGCTAACAGAATCGCAGGAGTTCTAATGAAGAGAGTTAGCTGATAACAGAAGAAACGAGGAACTGCGTGTGGATGTTGGAATGAAGGAATGTTTTAAGAAGAAACTGGTGAGATGTAAGTAAAAAAGGGCCGATCACGTGGAAACAAAGGGCGATTAAACACAGGCAAAGAAAGCAGATGCCCAACAAATGGAAGGAAAAAAGGAAGCGTGGAACCCAGATTGCGATGGGACGGCTGCATGAAGAGAGACCTGGAAAGAGTAGGAGAAATATGGAGAAAGAGAGCAAAATATACCAGAACGTTGTGAGAGAAAACTGTGGAACGAGAAGAGAAAGAAAACTGAAACGGAGACCATGGCCAACCTCATGCACCCCTGACTGCAGCCAGCCATAGCTATTAGCCACACGCACATTGAGAATGATGACGTTTTCGTTTGGCTGCACCCAGCTGGGTGCTTATTGCCTACGACAGGTGTGGAGGATTCCTAGCCCCATTTTGGTAACTGAATCATATTTCAATGATGAGTAATTTCTTTGCCAAAAACTGGGAAGGGAAGTCTTACACATGCAGGAGCATCAAAAAAATAAATATAATAACAATATGCAGCGCAGAACAACCAATTACGCAACATTATCTACATGTCACACACATTAGAACAGGAAACATCTTTATCGTCACAGGTGTTAATTTACGTAGGTGGAATCCTAACTAAAGATATCTTAGCTAAGACACCAATACATACATAACATATAATAATAAATAATATAAGTAGACAAGAACATATTTTTTTATAATAAACAATAAAACATTTTAAACTAGTACAGTATAGTTACGTATAGTTACGTATAGTTACGTATAGTTACGTATAGGTACGTATAATTACGTATAGTTACGTATAGTTACGTATAGTTACGTATAGGTACGTATAGTTACGTATAGTTACGTATAGTTACGTATAGTTACGTATAGTTACGTATAGTATATAGTATAGTATATAGTATAGTATAGTATAGTATAGTATAGTATAGTATAGTATAGTATAGTATAGTATAGTATAGTATAGTATAGTATAGTATAGTATAGTATAGTATAGTATAGTATAGTATAGTATAGTGAAATAATAATAAAATAACCAATACTACGGTGTGGAAGTGAGTGGCATTGAGAGCTATAGATACTAAAATGTAAAGTTGAACTATTCTGTTAACGCGTGAAAGACCATACGTTAGTGTTGCTGTGATCGAGCCGCTGTATGTGTCACTTGCAACACGTTTTACCCGTTTGGCTTGGCCATTCCCTCCAACGTTATCAACTCAATACAAGCGCTATATATTTGTAACAAGCACCAATAGCAACAACATCATCACCATGATCGAGCAGCAGCAATAACACAACCAGAACAATCGGACAAGAAAAAGAAGCGGCGCGCCGTTACTGTACCCGCGGTGGTGACGTCCAATGACCCATGTTAGACAAGGGTCACCAACAAATTATCACGAGAAACCACGCGTCTTTACCCGAGCCGTCACTGATGCGTTCAACCAGAAGAATGCCGTCGTTCTCACGGGCAGCCCGTTCTCATCTGCAGCTTCATTAATTTATAGCTGATATGACATTTTTATTGATGATATTTTGTCGCCCTCACGACAGGACGTAAATATTAATTACGCACATTACGCCTTATTTAACAGTGATTGTACACTGCGCAGTTTGGAAGCAATTTTTTTAATGCACTGATGGAACCATCGGAAACATACCCGAATCACAAACAAACGCGCTGAATATTTTCGGCAACCGTTACACCCGTCTCCAATTCAACCGAGGCGAATGTGATCTCGTGACGTTCCTTACTACGCCCCCAACCTCTCTCCCTCCCTCACTCTTGTAATCACAAAACGACGTGGTCATTGATGCGTCACGGCTATACATATAAGTCGATCAAACAGCGTCGGAAAGATCAGAGACAATCTTAAAGCCTAATGTTTGTACCAATTAATAAAAAAAAACACCCTTGGTTCTCTGCTGGCACCGCTACACCTCGCACCAGTATCGGCTTTTCTTATAAATGGGCACACGATACTTACTGCATCAAAACATTGAGTTCCTCGTGAGAAGATCATATATGGCCGCACTCTCGTCAACTTTATTCTTTAAGTGACCCAGTGCTGGCAAGATATCGGTTTACTCACAATTGCAGTTGCATAGCCTCAAGGAAGTTAACAAACCTATGTTAAAATGAACCTAATGTCCACTTTAAAAATGTTAAATGTTCCAGAATAATTGAGTTAATTGAGTTTGGAGGAGTGGCCAGATGTTACTCCGCAAAGCAACTTAACATTTAATCACAGTAGTAAGTTTGTCGACGTCTTTATTTCACACTGGTCGTCCGTCTGTTTTTGAGTGTGTTAAAGTAACATACTCTGTATCATGCAATAATGTTATAGATATTGGTATTATGAAAAGTTCTGAGAACTTAAAAAAAATTAAGTTAAAACAAATCTTTCTTTTCACCGTGCTCGAACTTTTATATATATATTATATATATATATATATATATATATATATATATATATATATATATATATATATATATATATATATATATATAGTGAACGTTTGTAGAAGACAGTTTTCATGCATAAAAGCATAAAAGCCAACATGCGCCTTACAATGCCGTGCAATTGCAGTAGATGTTGGATGGGGTTAGAGTGGTTGAACATATTGGTAGTTTTCAATATGCTATGGCATAATTTTGAAATCAGAAAACCAATGTTTGAATTGGCTAACTCAGAATATCTAAGAACCATCTTTAAATCGTTGCCTCCAAACATCTATATTTCCACATCAGTTTGAAGGTTCGACGATACGTAGTTCATAAGACACAGGGAAGATACAGAAATAATACTGTTTGATGAGGCCATCTTTTAGAATGACGGATAAGTCAAAAGTAATACAACACATAATTACTTCAATTTTTTTTATTTTAATGACATCAACTTTTGGTCTCTAAGCCACGTAATTTAACAAAGTGTAATACATTGCATGTTGATAATTTTGTACCGACGCACAGCTCTCCCGCTGGTTGTTGGTCGGGGTCGAGGGTGTCTACAAACTATAGCGGAGGGAAAATGCGTGGGAATGAGTCTACAATGTTGCCTGACCACAACAGTCGAGATTTATACAACAACTGGCTGTTTATGCACATGATGTAGGAATGCTGACCTCAGACGGGTGATGGCTCAAAGAATGACAGGTTCTTGACTATCCTGTAAATTTTCAAAATATCACCCCTAATGACAGAACATAATAGGAATGGCAGACCAATAGGCTCGCCGGTATGCTCAGGGTCTAATTAAGGTATTACAATTCACCATATTAATGGCAAAAAAATAGGACGGACTAGCTTGACAGAATATTATTGTAGGCCAGTGCATGATAACTCTATGTTTACGTGCCAATGTGTGCATGTACACGTGTGTCACTGCGTGAGTGTGTACGTGTGTGTGTACGTGTGTGTGTGTGTGTGTGTGTTGGTGCGCGTGCGCGTGTGTGTTGTGCGTGCGTGCGTGCGTGCGTGTGTGTGTGTGTGTGTGTGTGTATGTGTATGTGCATGTGCGTATGTGAGCGTGCGCGTGTATGTGTGTGGTATATATATATATATATATATATATATATATATATATATATATATATATATATATATATATATATATATATATATATATATATATATATATAAACATTAATATCATGCATTTAAATTAAGCCATATGCATGCTCTACCCTCTAGATAAACGGTCACGAATGCTCGGGCTTTTAGCGTTTTCTAAGATCAACAATTTAATTCACATCGGTGGAAATATAAACTTAATAACTACGGATACGTTCATAGGCGAAAACGCCAAAACCGTGAACAATAAGAACCAATTATATATATATATATATATATATATATATATATATATATATATATATATATATATATATATATAGAGGAGACAGATAATGGCAGATAGATGGACGTAGAGTCAGGGGCGCCAGGTGCATATTGTGCTTTATTCACAAACACAAAGCACCATTTTATTTATGCAGAAATAAGTTATACACTATACATTTCCAGCGTCGGAATTCAAAGTTTTATGGAGGAAGCAAATTTATCAAAGGACTGCGTTTTATCGGCATGGAGAAGAAGTCAGTTTTCCCGCGATGACTATGTAAAATTAAACACGTCACCGCGAGCGTATACGTAATCAAACACGTACGCGTTCTGACTTTCGTGGGACAGTTCATTGATCATGACTGGGTAGTTGATAAGTTAAAAAAAACTCATGTTTGATAAAATCAACCATCAGTTCACAAACTTACAAACTCTAAGCTAGCCCTATTTCAAGAAATGCAAAATTGCGTAGAAACGACCGGTTTCCTCTTCAAAAACGTCGCTTTGTTTGTTTCATATCCAAAAATTCAACCCTGGGAAAGCCGTTTAGGCTACGTCAACCGTTTTTGAAACGAGCGTTCTCGTTGGTCTATTGAACAGTCTTTCCTTCTAGAACATTCTGCCGGATGTTCGAAATAATTCATTCTGATTGGTTAGTTAAACAGGGGTTCCATATTAGCCAATCAAAACCTTCGACTGAGTAACGTTATACGTGGATTTGATCGTTAAGGAAATTAGTTGAGCGCAACTCCTCGAGCTAGCAAGACGTGAAGCAAAAAGGACTTCGGATGTATCGTTTGTCGAGCCTGAACATTTGCGCTACAACAACAGAAGCGGTCGAACGTTAGCGGCAACGCGTGCACGTCTGCTGAAGACACCAATGCTCTGTGCGATTGAACACCATTTCATCGCCGTCTTCCCTGCATCAAGTTGTCGCTGCCAACGAACGTTGCCGCCATGCCATGGTTACCACCGCTCTCGGGTAAAAAGGTAGGCATTTTTATATAAAACGGTCCGAATTCAAATCTAAGTTATGCTGCTTGCGAAATTTATATAATGCGTTTGCTTAAAAAAACATTATGGTTACTCAGATGTGGTTATTGCGTTTTCAGATGTGCGCAGTCGTGAATCGAGTTGCTGGAAATCCAGAATGCCGCGTGTCGTCGCGATCACAGGCGGAGCCAAATCTGTCGGCGACAACATCACGCATCAATTCACGCATCCGCTGGCGCCATCACGATCGCCGTTCAATTCGCATCGAAACGCGGCATCGCCAAAACCCGTTGCTGTTCTCCACCTTCGGCTTCGCTAGCGCAAATCCGAAATGCCGCGTGACGTCACAATCACAGACGGGCCAAATCTTTCGGCGGCAACTTCACGCATTCACACAACCGCCGGCGCCGCCACGATCGTCGTTCAACTCGCATCGAAACGCGACATCGCCAAAGCGCTACAAGGGCAACCGGGCGAATTCGGCGCAACGAAAGTGCTTCTTTCAAATACGCGAGCATCCGATGTTACCACAGCAACAGCCGGTATAAGTAACTCCGCATCGTATGTCCTGTCCGTGTCTTGTCTCTTTCTCTGTGGGCCACTACGACGTATTAGTGTCAACGCCCGATTCTATGTTCAGTGTTGTTTAGTTTTGTGACGAGGGGGTTGTTACGGGGGACCGTTGCAATTCCCGGATGAGATCCAGGGCCAATCGAACTGAAAAAGTTCGCACTGTTGATTGGATTCCCCTGTTGTGTATCCAGACCTGGTGCTAGTGCTTTGTGGACGAGACCAATGTTGCTTGTCTGTTCGATTTACGTGTCTGTTATGTGTATGTACTGTGTTATGTTCGAATTGCGGAGAAAGTCACCGAAGTCACCAAAACGTCCGAAACGACGAGGTTCAAGTGTCACTTCCCAAAAGAACACTTGACATGGTTATGGACGATAATCTGGAACGTTAACCTGCATTAAAAAACGAACATTATCATGAGTCATTATGCCTATTATTATACTTCGTAGGCTTACGCTTCATTCCATTCAATAAAACGGTGACAAATTATTAATAACGCTTATGTTGTATTTATAGTTAAGTTTGCCTCGGTCAGCTCGTAATTGTGAGTTCCGCACCAATTCCATCTAGTCCGAAAAACTACCGACAATAGTTTATATAGTTCTATGGCAATTAACGATGTCTGTCCACATAACGCTGAACCTTGCCGCAATGTCTTTAACCGTGCGCCAATGAGTTTAAAGTTCAAACGAATGACGTCATCGTGATTGTTGACGAAACCACGTGACTAGTAGACGTAAACGAATGCCGTCAAACGCCAAGAATTCCGAAACCACAAACGAATCGTTTGTCAGTCATTCACAATATATATATATATATATATATATATATATATATATATATATATATATTATTAAGTTTATATTTCCACCGATGTGAATAAAATTGTTGATCTTAGTACACACTGTGAAGACATTTCTTTTAGCGCATGCAATCTATTTCACTTGTAAAATGATCACGAAACCTCGGGCTTTTAGCGTTTCCTACTAGAAAATGCTAAAAGCCCGAGTTTTCGTGACCAGTGACACAGGGAAATGGCCACACAGTACGATATGACCACTATGTGTATCGTGTATAATGCAGAAGTCTTTAAATTACTTCTTGCTTACTTCAATATAAGCTTATGACATACACACACATTCTTTAATGACATGTTCACTTGGGAACTATATCCCACTGTGGGGCTACACAGCACCATGTGAGTGCTAAATATAGCATGACGCGGTACACATGTTTGCGGTTGACGTCATGTTCTCGAAAACTCGGGCTTTTAGACACACCCTTCTTAAGATATGGGTAAATGGATGAGCCGGACGCCATCTTTAAAAATGGCGCATATATGAATGTCAATGAAGGTCAAATATATATTGTTGTATATCGCTATCCACCAAGCTATACAATGTCATCAACATCACTGCTCAATGTGATGTAGTGTTTGAGATATTGTCACATTTATATTGACAAGCGCCATCATGCATTAAAAATGGCGCAGGCGAAAGCCGGAAAATAATAATTCAAGCAATGTCATAAATATTTTACACACACACACGCACGCACGCACGCACGCACACACACACGCACGCACGCACGCACACACACTATTAAACCTAATGTGTATTAAATGGCACATACCCTATTCATATTTGGCATGTCATTAGACATACAGAGGATAATCAACTAGAGAAAATGCTGGATATTGTTAGGCAATGCAACATGTTTTGTTGTAATAACCATCATTAAGAACTTATGCTTGTGGGAAACAACTCTACTGGTTTTGTAATTTGTCACTTTTTCAGGTAGAAACAATCGTTCAAATAGGGTGTTTGACAGCCATTGTGATGGAGGACGTATTTCCACAAAAGAAGAGTTCAATACAAAGTTAGCAACACTTGTTATCCAGAAAAGTGAAATTGTGCATAATGTTTTAGATTGTATACTAATAATTATGTATTCCTGTCAGATGATATAAAGTAAAATGTTGTAATAATATAAAATACAGTTGTGACTGATTGCATTTAGAATACTGTGTTGTAATGCAAAAGCAATGTCAGTTGTTTGTCTAACCATTTTGTTCACTTGGATAGTTTAGGGTAATATCGATTCATTGTTGTGTGTGGCAGATTCACACCCTGCTGGTGTTCCTTATGCAAACATTACATGTTGTGTGCACACACATTGATTCTACTTAATAGGTTCAGCTGCTTTTGTGACATCTCTTAAATGTATCGAACTACAGTCAAGTTTGTATATGTATCAATGTATATATGCAGGAATATTAATGCTTTCTTCATAAATGGCCTGCACCTTGGTTGCCAAACAAACATCAATTAATATGCAACCCAAACAACTATGACATAAGACCTACATGTGGGCTATAGAAGAATGCAGGTAAAATGTTTCTAGCTGGCAGCATCATATGACCAGCATCAGAGTTCTGCCAGGTCATCAAGTTAAGTGCAACAGTAATAACTCTTCTTGAGGTCAGCGTAGAATATGCAAAGGACTGCAGTGGCGATATCAAGGCAGATGGGAGTTGCCATACTTCAAAGACTGCTAATATAGGACAGTTGGAGTCTTCCATCTAACATGTTATGTTTGATATTTGATTGGCTACAAGACAGGCACTGGATGACATGGGAGCGATCGAGAGACATGAGAAACGGGGAGAAAAAGAAGGAGAGAGCGAGAGAATTAATGAAATAATCAATTACAGTATAGAATAATTTCAAAATATTAATCTGTTACATTTATAACAAGTGTATGTAACCAAGTACACATACAATAATGCATCTGCATGGACATAGGCATATCCCTGACTGATATAACAAACAATTTAATCTATCCTGTATGTGTGAATTATTAAAATAAAACTTACTTAAAATAACACATTTGTCAATACACTGTAACTGTTTAAAATAAAAAGCACGCTACAGTATTTTCTTTCTTGTAACGAACTGAACTGCACTGAATGGGAGTATAATTAAAACAGTTTTCATGACACCTATATAAATGCGCAAAAGTGCGCTACTGTCGTTGTCGTTATAATGGTGTGTAACCATGTTCAAATCACCGTACGGATGTTTTACGTGTTTTTACAATGTCAAGGTTGTTGAAAAAGCCGTGCTGAATACAGAACTGTCACATTGAAGGGTGATGTTTCGTAGTTTGTAGGGCACTCGTTGGTAGATGTCAATTTGGTGAGCAGTTACAATGTTTCCTTACTCGACACTTTGATGTGGGTTGATATTTCCTCAGCGTGACACAGACACAGTATGCCACGCGAATAACTTTTTTTGTAGAATTCGGGACCTGGAATCCCGGCCTCTGCTCGCTTGTGTTCTGTGATTCTGCTGTTTTGATAGCCGGTCCGCGGGTGTCCTGTCGACTATGGTCAACCTACTTTTATGTGGATTCTTTTCATTAAATTTCTTTATATCTCATAAGGCCCATTTCGTCATTAAAATCGATTTCGCTGCTTAATTACAGTGATCAGTGATCAACACCAGAACACGACACCAGAACAGTTTCGTTAGTTTGTCAATTACTCAGCCAAGTCAAGAGTCAAGGAAATAGAAATAGTGTCTTCGGTTGTATGGCAATGTATTTTAATTTATTGATAACACCCTTTAAATTAAACAACATATTCTGTTTAATGATGAATTTTCCCTATTGTTGTTTGGCCTGGCAAACTGAAACTACCAGACCCAAAACAACCACTTTCTGTCATGACATGATAGGCCTACATTACACTGTTTCCTGTCTTTTTTCCAGTATAGTTTGTGGGTCATCGTCCTCCCCACCTTATGAGTATGTGTCTCTGACAGTTATTGCTACTTTATGTATATTGTATATGACTAATTCAATTAGCTTTAATGTCCTAAAAAGGATATCCACCATACAGACCATAAACTGCGGGTTAATGGATAGCTGCAGCATTCTTTCATATAGCAGATTGTTAACAATTATACAGACATTTATATATATATATATATATATATATATATATATATATATATATATTTATTTATAATATATTTATTTGCCATATTTCATTTTATTATGTATATATAGGCACTATGTGAGTCAACGCCAGACTACATTCCAATTTAACATGTAATGCATGTTGAAAATGGAAAATAAAGCTTTATTATTATTTACCAGTTTGTACAGAGCATATTAAGCATACAGAACACTGCTGAGAACTGTGTGCTAATTATAAAACAAATTAACCATAATTACTGATAATAAATAATTGTAGACATGATAATGATGGCAGTTAGTATACGCAGGACCAGGATATGTAATTTGCATGTATCTAACATGCTGTTATGCTCTTAAGTGACTTTCAATTAGGACTTTTG
Source organism: Ridgeia piscesae (assembly GCA_025642075.2). Lineage (NCBI taxonomy): Eukaryota > Metazoa > Annelida > Polychaeta > Sabellida > Siboglinidae > Ridgeia > Ridgeia piscesae. The sequence continues at coordinate 192,055 of JAODUO010000051.1, forward strand.
CCATTATTAATTCAGAAGGGAAGGAAATGTGTCTCTGAAAATTAGTACATATTCAGTACAAATAACTAAACGCTGACAGTCATAGGCATCTTTAAGAAATACAATCGCTTCCTTTCCATGAGTTTGCAGAGATGGTGCTTCGGATGTTGGTAACGAGATGCAGTCATTACTTGCGGCATGCACCGCATGTCACTGGACCAACAACAGTGAGTCGTCTCTGTAGCGTCCTGGTTCAGTCTGAGAATCTTGGATCCATGGCCCTTTGCTGCTACCACAATCTAACTTGTATGGCACAGTTTGCTGGGGCAGGAAACATCTCCATCAGCCAGGTTCGAGGCTATGCAAAGAAAGGAGGCGGAAGGAGGGATAAAGATGTGTACTTTTCACAATCTAATTAACAAGGGATCAAAGGAAAACTCATTGTTTGATCCAAATTGAAATCATAATAATATTGATTGTTTACATCAGTGCTATTAGCCTCAGTCTAATATTTTGCAATTGATTCCTAATGAATAGTTAAGCAGTAGTGCAACATTGTTTTGCACCATAGTTAATCACTATTTCAGTTATTTAGTTAGAGATATCAAGTAATCATATTCAAATATGTTATGATGGATCAGCGTGTGATATTTAAGGCTTTGGAGAGTGTAACCTTATGTGAAGAGACCTAATTGTCCTAATGCGGAAAACAAATAATCAACTACCAGGGTAGTATGTCAAGAATTTTTTTTACGAGTAATTAATAGGCAAGTTAATTTTGTAGGAGTAATTACTTTGCAAAATATTTAAATTTCAGGCAAGAAAGACGGAAAACCTGCAGTGAATTTGTCACCTAAAGAGCTGAATGAAATCGTAAATTTTGAGAAAATGAAGAGTCAAATGGACATGGCTTTGGAACACATGAAGCAGGAGTACTTCACACAACTCACCGTCAGGAACACGTCAGGTATGTTCATGAACACATGAAGCAGGAGTACTCACACAACTCACAGTCAGGAACACGTCAGGTATGTTCATGAACACATGAAGCAGGAGTACCACACACAACTCACAATCAGGAACACGTCTGGTATGTTCATGAACACATGAAGCAGGAGTACTTCACACAACTCACAATCAGGAACATGTCAGGTATGTTCATGAACACATGAAGCAGGAGTACTTCACACAACTCACCGTCAGGAACACGTCAGGTATGTTCATGAACACATGAAGCAGGAGAACTTCACACAACTCACAATCAGGAACATGTCAGGTATGTTCATGAACACATGAAGCAGGAGTATTTCGCACAATTCATGGGCAAGTTGATGCCCAAATTCGTATGGTTTTATTAATCCTGAGGAATTCTTTACTGGCCTGACAGCAGTCTGATTTTTTTCTTCAGATTTACAAAACGTTTTTAGTTACCTAGTTTCATACACCCACTATGATTAGGAACAGGGCGGGCCAGATTAAATCAACTTTGTATTAAGAGCATTTAGCAGACATGGGCCGAATTTACCATGCCATTACACCATTATAAAATGGGCTGAATTCACCAGAAAGTTGGACCGACTTCACCGTCCTAACCCCCGCACCCGCCCCTGTGCCAAAAGCCTTGTGATGCTTGTCCATTCAATTCCTACTTATTTCCGATAAACAGTACAGTTGATTCAGTCCATTCCCATACATTGGTAGAATATATAATGTGTATTATTAACTACCCGCTGGTTTGCAAAGATGACATGTGTCCTGTGGCGACCACCACTAGATGATCTAACCAACCTTTCTTTTTTGAGAATGCATGGCAAAAGATCCAACAGTATTTTCTGATGTTCCTTCATGCTCCATGTTGTTATTTTCATTGCAAACCGCTTTAGCATGTCAGAAACCTGCAAATAATCAAAACAAATATCCATTTATGATGTCCTATTGCTATTTAACAATTAATAAAATCATAAATACGTCACCCACATCACTCAAAACCTACATTACTGCAGTCTGCCATATTGGTTGTGCAATGCACCGCCGACCAATCGTTACTTGCTGAATACTTTCTTTTACTGATAAAATACAGCAATATTATTTGGAGTTTATGGGTCAACAATTTTAATTTACACATCTGGCAGCATGTCATTACACATTTGAGAAGCAAAATTTAAAATACTGTATTATTTTGGGTCAAAGGTTACAGAACATGTGGTGCAGGCTGTTATTAGTCTACCACTTTAAAACGCAACGGTTACAGATAGGTTTATGTCCTAAATTGATGCAAATCGTTTTAGAAAAGTTGTCGAAAATTGGGGTGCACGATGTTGTGGATACTTGCGGCATGACAAGAGCCTGTAACAATAACAGAGGTGTTACCCACATGTATAAAATTACACATATATACAATAAAACACAGGGTCACCTTTACCATAGATCAAATAGCACAATACAACCAAAAGATTCCAAAACATCTGCTCTCTGTTGACACTTTATGACAATTATCAAACACTAAGTCAAATACATATCAACACTCCAAATGGCAAATATAATATAGAAATGCAAGACTAAATCATGATCTGTACCAGTCCACAGTCAGACGTCAGGACTATATTCTCAGGCTTCTTGCTTCCAAAGCATTCATGAAGCAAACACACTGCCGAACAAAAATATGTTTCTACATCGCTCATAACAAAAACCAGAAACATCTACCATGTACACATTAATTGCATCAGTGCTGACCCCTAGTGATCATCCTGGTGCCAAACACCCAGACTTATAATTATAACTACAAGTAAACAGTTTTCACTCATTAATGTCAAACTAGTGTCCTAATTTGTGATCCATCACCAACAACCATGCTGTGACACTAAACAGGTTCTCTCACAATACATATATCTGTAAGTACTAGCACTTAACCATAACAATACTGGTTACCATTTCTCTATCGACCCACGTGGATAGTGTCGATTTGACTTAAAACATTTGATAAACCACCGCATCAGCCCTGGCTGATTCCTCAGAGGATCTCAATGTTGAGATTTCCACATTTGCTTTGTTCAACCTCGCAGCTAACCCCAAGTTCTCATTTGCTACCATGTGCAGTTCCTCCCCCTGCACCCTCATCTGCTCCTGGCCAGCCTGTAGGGATACTACCTGTTGACGGAGCTGTACCTCCAAGGTCTCTGCCTCCAACAACCTCTCTTCAAACTCTACCATCCTATCTTCAGCACCCAATTTCTCTGTCTCCCCCCGAGATAAAACTCTAACCACATGATCACTGGTCAGATGTGAAACTGGGGCATTGCCCTGCTCGGGCCCACCGCTCGCCACATGTCCACACTTCCGCGGGCAATCGCGGACAAAATGTCCCTCCTGCTTACAACCGAAACAGGACCTACCCCTGTGAGTAACTGGCATGGATGGAGTCGTCTTCTTAGGACATTCTCTGATGAAATGGCCCTGTTCTCTGCAATAAAAACCCGAGCCATCTTGGGGATTGGGCTTGGTCCAGCTTGCTGCTCTTGCCGGCTTAGCTGGCGCTGCCAACCGAGGCTGGCAAGCCAGACTGGGCAATTGGTCAACCACCAGCTGAATTTGCCCAGCTGCCTCGCCATTAATCACCAGGTGGAGTCACCGATTACTAAACAAAATAAATTCACAAAATACATATAATATAATAGCGTCATGGCGGTCCATGACACACACATATATATATATATATATATATATATATATATATCATACATATATACATACATATACATACATACACACAATATAAACAATGTTGTTGATGTAATACAGATCGAAACACCAGATTTTCTTATTATTTTGGATAGTAAACATTTGCAGAAACCGAACATGTGTGTAATATAGTATGTACGCTTCTAATGTGTTTTTTGCACACTGTGATGCATCCGTACTATGACATCATTGGCTTGCAGTATTGACAAGTTGCTGGAAGGAGGGCTATTCACGGCCGAAGTGACCGCGGTGGTTGGACCAGTTGCAAGTGGTAAGACTCAGGTAGGCTAAAAGGACATTGTTTTTTTCCATCATCTCCTTTTGGCTGTTAGATTGTCAATTCTCTCTCAGTTGGCACAGCATTTTGACCACAACTGTTACCACGTCACCCTTAGTCTTCTAAATGTTTTGCTCTTTATCACTTATGTCTGATAGAGTGACAACACTATTTTAGTGAAAGTTGTCAACATTCCATCCTGTTAGAGAACTTTGACACAGTCTGTTCCTGTTTAATGTTTACCATGTTCTAAAAGCATTTGGGAATCACTTTAAAATGTCTGGAATGCCAATGGAATGTTCAGCTTGCTTGTTTGACCTTTCAAAATGTTGCTGCTCCGTCAACAGGTAGTATCCCTACAGGCTGGCCAGGAGCAGATGAGGGTGCAGGGGGAGGAACTGCACATGGTAGGATGTCCAAAGTCCAGTGGATATTACATTGATTAGTCACCAAAGTGTTACTAATCATTGTTACGGTTGTGTCTCAACATAGCACTGTCAGTTGCCATGGAAACAAGACAAACTGTTGTCTACTTTGACACAGGCAGCTCATTTGACAGTGGCCGTCTGCAGGACATGATGGAAGCAAGACAAAAACCGTTGACACAGGTGATTCCTTGGTGTAACATAGCTTTCATTTTAATCCCAAACCATTCTTTATTCCCTCTGCAACTGGTGCAAATTTGAGAAAAGTTTGCTTTCAAAAGTACTTGAAGTAAGAGTAGAAGTAAATTCAACATTTTATTTCAATATTACAGCATTGATGCAAAAGTTAAAAGATTGAAATAACTGCATTACTCTACATAAACTCTAACCCTGTAACAGCCACTAAAATAACTACGATTGCAGCATGGCTGGTGAATCACATTGATTGTAAATCGTTAATAGATTTGACATGGCAATAAAGATCCTATGGTGACATATATTGTAATACGTTTAAAAATACATTTTACACCTGTACATTTATTTCAGGTAAAAACCCATGGTTGGTTCATACACATAAATAGTCTTTAAAAAGTAAATAATGGTACAAATATGTGTAGATTAAGATTAAATAAATGTACAGGTTACATAATGTAAAAGTGTAGTATTGCAGAATATAACCACTACAACTGATTGAATAATTGATAAATATGCATTTACACATGTCGATAAAAACTATAAAAAATATGAATAGTGAAAAATAAATAAATTAATAAGTTGTATAAGTTATAAAAAGAAAAATCTCACTGGTTTGGAGGGTAGAGGGATTTGACCCAGCTACTCCACAGTCAAGTCAATGCAATTGTACATAACTTTTGTGAAGTCATTATGTATGGTGAAGACATGTTTAAAAAAAATTCTTACCCATTATGACATGAAATGAATCGATAACATTCTTTACAAACATGTAACTCGCACTGCCCCATCAGTGGTATCCCAAAATCCGTCTATGCATATTGTTGTAGGCAACTTTAGCTTTAAGAAATTAACTTTGGAGCATATCTCTGTGAAACGTACAACGTTTCAACCCATCAGCTCTAGGTCTTGGTCATGTACATATCACAAAGATATGCTCCAAAGTAAGTTAATTTCTTACAACATAACTATACATCTTGGCCATGAAATATATATTCCATGCTTAAGTATTGTCACAAAATATTTATACATGTCACTTTTATGTTACATGCGATTGCATGTTACATAAAAGCACACGATTCAAAATGCAACGTGTGTCATAGTGATATTTCAATAAAATAGAACTATGATTTCTTACATCAAAACTTGTAGATACACAGTAGTGTTAATGCATCTTTATGAATCTATATTTTGCAGACTGTTGAGATGATTGGATCTCTTATTCGCTGCTGTAAAGTCTACAGTGTATTTGAACTTCTGTCAGAGTTGGAGACACTCAAGGCCAGCCTTGATGACCAGGTAACAGATCAGACAGTGCTGATGTCTGTGTGAAAAAAGTTCATGTAGTGTGTTTACCATGTTCTAAAAGCACAACAGTTTAACTTAACTGTATTTTCCATATACACATTATATACAGCACCACTGATGTATCTAGAATGTTGGTAAGCGAAGCCAAAACTGTTTTAGTATATAAAAATATGTTACAAAATATATAATGTTGTTAAAGTCAAAGGTGGCCATGGACTAACGTCCGCTAAATATCTTACTGTACAACACTCATACATACACACCCATACACCCGCCTCAAACACACACAGTCACACAGTCACACAGTCACACAGTCACACAGTCACACAGTCACACACACCCACACACACACACACACGTAAACGTGCACTTGAGGTTATAGTAATATAAACTTTGTTGGAACCATAATATTTAATACCACACTGTCAATACCTCCATTTACTACCCACACAATACAAGCACGTAAAATTATTACAAACAAATAACGCCACCAAACTTACTATTGCAGTTTGTTTGATGACGTTAAGCCACATATTGAATGGACTAGGACTGAAACATGTTTTTAAAAGAATAGTGAATTGAACTGTCCAATGTAATAAACCTCTTCTCTTACAATTATATTTAAATCTCCATCATTTAGCTAATATCATTGAAGAGTTGATCAAAGAATGTTGTTGCTATGATTTCTTATGCATGTAATTGTGCAGAATGCATGTTTAATGGTATAATTTGTGTTATTGTATACGACTTCAGACTGACAAACTGTGTTCAACATCACTGAAGTTGGTTATTGTGGACTGTGTGGCTGCCGTCATTTCGCCAGTTCTAGGAGGTTTTGAAACAGACGGTATGCACATTATTCAAAGTAGTACAGTTGTACTGAGTTTTGTCTAAATACGTATCTGTCCTCACATTTAGTTCTCTGTTCAACATATGTAATTATTAGACTGTAAATATTTAGACTGTAAATATTTGTTTTCATTTATTTAAATGTGTTGTCATTTTACGAAGAGGACATTCACAGGCAATAGTCTGTAAGATCAACTGCAAAACTCAAATCATTTACCTGATAGATTTTGATTAATTCACATTTTACTTTACTTGTTTTAACATAAAATGCACATGTGATTAAACAAATTATGGTTCTAATGAAATACTGTTATGAGGTAAGCAGTTTGGTTGGCCTGTGGTGACTTGCAATGATTTCTGATATTCTCAATAGTGATTTTTGTCCCAGTTCCATGATGAGCATGTTTATAAGTTGGTTTGGTGTATGAAGTTTATTTTGCTTGCAGGGCATGCATATATGATGCACATTTCAAGAGTTCTTAAGACATTAGCTGTGGAATACCCTGTAGCTGTATTGGTAAGGCCAGACATTTTATATTTCATGCTTTACTGACATATTGTTACCAAAACAGTGTTGGGAATGCCAATAAAATGTAAAGGTCTTGTCTTGAGACCATACTGAATGAAAATATAAGGACATTTTATTTAGCACATGAACTTGATATTCATGTTGTGCTATGATATTATCTAATTTATGTAAGAACATTTTATAAATCCCTGTTAGACGACATATACAGAAGCACATTTGTTTTCAGAATGCGATAAGCTCTATCCACCTTTTTTATTATCACAACGCGATTTATCCGTATTCCGCTAATGAATGCCACCTTGCCACACATGCAGCTATGGGGAGCAATGGAGCACAGTTTTTTATAACAAATAATTGAATGATACATTTTTTATAACAAATCTTGAAAAAATATTTCAAAGTCTGATTTTGAATTAATAGTATAAACCAATTTCATTTTCATGGTTTTGTTTAAACTTTGAGGTTGAAGCACAAGTGACCTTTACTCAGAACGAAGAAATGGACATATTACATTTTGCCCTAAATCCTTTGCAAAGTTCTTCTTTCACATATGGTGGTGCTAATTAGATATACATGTATAAGGGATCGTGATGTTGAACACCAAACTCAACACACTGACGATGTTAGAATGTTTTTTTGGTTATAATTGGCACCTAGTGACTCTCCTTCATGACAATGCCGGCACAATTAAGTGACAGCTCGCTGTCCGCGCCCGCTGTCCATCTGCATCGCTCGGCCACAGGCCGGCTTTATAAAGTCTGGCCCGACAGATGATGCGCTACTACCACATGGCCCGACAGATGATGCGCTACTCCCACATGGCCCGACAGATGATGTGCTACTCCCACATGGCCAGACAGATGATGCGCTACTACCACATGGCCCGACAGATGACGCGCTACTCCCACATGGCCCGACAGATGATGCGCTACTCCCACATGGCCCGACAGATGATGCACTACTCCCACATGGTCCGACAGATGACGCACTACTCCCACATGGTCCGACAGATGACGCACTACTCCCACATGGTCCGACAGATGACGCACTACTCCCACATGGCCCGACAGACGATGCACTACTCCCACATGGCCCGACAGATGACGCACTACTCCCACATGGCCCGACAGATGACGCGCTACTCCCACATGGCCCGACAGATGATGCGCTACTCCCACATGGCCCGACAGATGACGCACTACTCCCACATGGCCCGACAGATGACGCACTACTCCCACATGGCCCGACAGACGATGCTCTACTCCCACATGGCCCGACAGATGACGCACTACTCCCACATGGCCCGACAGATGATGCACTACTCCCACATGGCCAGACAGATGACGCGCTACTCCCACATGGCCTGACAGACGATGCTCTACTCCCACATGGCCAGACAGATGACGCACTACTCCCACATGGCCCGACAGATGACGCACTACTCCCACATGGCCCGACAGACGATGCTCTACTCCCACATGGCCCGACAGATGACGCACTACTCCCACATGGCCCGACAGATGACGCACTACTCCCACATGGCCAGACAGATGACGCGCTACTCCCACATGGCCAGACAGATGATACTCTACTCCCACATGGCCCGACAGATGATGCTCTACTCCCACATGGCCAGACAGACGATGCTCTACTCCCACATGGCCCGACATATGATGCTCTACTCCCACATGGCCAGACAGACGATGCTCTACTCCCACATGGCCCGACATATGATGCTCTACTCCCACATGGCCCGACATATGATGCTCTACTCCCACATGGCCTGACATATGATGCTCTACTCCCACATGGCCCGACATATGATGCTCTACTCCCACATGGCCAGACAGACGATGCTCTACTCCCACATGGCCAGACATATGATGCTCTACTCCCACATGGCCAGACAGATGATGCGCTACTCCCACATGGCCAGACAGATGACGCGCTACTCCCACATGGCCCGACATATGATGCTCTACTCCCACATGGCCAGACAGACGATGCTCTACTCCCACATGGCCAGACATATGATGCTCTACTCCCACATGGCCTGACATATGATGCTCTACTCCCACATGGCCAGACAGATGACGCGCTACTCCCACATGGCCTGACAGACGATGCTCTACTCCCACATGGCCCGACAGATGATGCTCTACTCCCACATGGCCAGACAGAGACGCTACTCCCACAGGACATGATGCTCTACTCCCACATGGCCGACATATGATGCTCTACTCCCACATGGCCAGACAGATGATGCTCTACTCCCACATGGCCAGACAGATGACGCGCTACTCCCACATGGCCCGACAGATGATGCTCTACTCCCACATGGCCCGACAGATGATGCTCTACTCCCACATGGCCAGACATATGATGCTCTACTCCCACATGGCCAGACAGACGATGCTCTACTCCCACATGGCCTGACAGATGATGCTCTACTCCCACATGGCCCGACATATGATGCTCTACTCCCACATGGCCTGACATATGATGCTCTACTCCCACATGGCCAGACAGACGATGCTCTACTCCCACATGGCCTGACAGATGATGCTCTACTCCCACATGGCCCGACATATGATGCTCTACTCCCACATGGCCAGACAGACTGATGCTCTACTCCCACATGGCCTGACAGATGATGCTCTACTCCCACATGGCCCGACATATGATGCTCTACTCCCACATGGCCCGACATATGATGCTCTACTCCCACATGGCCAGACAGATGATGCTCTACTCCCACATGGCCAGACAGATGATGCCTACTCCCACATGGCCCGACAGATGACACGCTACTCCCACATGGCCTGACAGACGATGCTCTACTCCCACATGGCACGACAGATGATGCTCTACTCCCACATGGCCCGACAGATGATGCTCTACTCCCACATGGCCAGACAGATGACGCGCTACTCCCACATGGCCTGACAGACGATGCTCTACTCCCACATGGCCCGACAGATGATGCTCTACTCCCACATGGCCTGACAGATGATGCTCTACTCCCACATGGCCCGACAGACGATGCTCTACTCCCACATGGCCAGACAGATGATGCTCTACTCCCACATGGCCACGACAGATGATGCTCTACTCCCACATGGCCTGACAGATGATGCTCTACTCCCACATGGCCCGACAGACGATGCTCTACTCCCACATGGCCTGACAGATGATGCTCTACTCCCACATGGCCCGACAGATGATGCTCTACTCCCACATGGCCAGACAGATGATGCTCTACTCCCACATGGCCGACAGACGATGCTCTACTCCCACATGGCCCGACAGATGATGCTCTACTCCCACATGGCCCAGACAGATGCTCTACTCCCACATGGCCAGACAATGAGCTCTACTCCCACATGGTCCGACAGATGAGCCTACTCCCACATGGCCCGACAGATGACGCACTACTCCCACATGGTCCGACAGATGACGCTACTACCACATGGTCCGACAGATGATGCTCTACTCCCACATGGCCAAGACGATGGCTACTCCCACATGGCCGACAGACGATGCTCTACTCCCACATGGCCCGACAGATGATGCTCTACTCCCACATGGCCCGACAGACGATGCTCTACTCCCACATGGCCAGACAGATGATGCTCTACTCCCACATGGCCAGACAGATGATGCACTACTCCCACATGGCCCGACAGATGACGCTACTCCCACATGGTCCGACAGATGAGACACTCCCCATGGGCAGACGATGCTCTACTCCCACATGGCCCGACAGATGATGCTCTACTCCCACATGGCCAGACAGATGATGCCTACTCCCACATGGCCCGACAGATGACGCACTACTCCCACATGGCCGACAGATGACGCACTACTCCCACATGGCCACAGTGGCTACCCCACATGGTCCGACAGATGACGCGCTACTCCCACATGGCCCGACAGATGATGCGCTACTCACATGGCCCGACAGATGACGCACTACTCCCACATATACATGTAGATACAAAATAACATACGGTTGGTACATACACATAAATAGCCTCTAAAAGGTAAATATGTTGAACAGTGAGTAGATAAAATTAAATAAGGTTAGAAGTTAGATAAGTGTAAAAGTGTAGTAGAATAGATAAAATAATGAGCAATATATCTGATTTATACATGAAGATAAACACAATTAGAAAAAATTGAATGGATAAAATTAATAATAATAATACAATTTATTTGTATAGTGAATGAACAAATTGTTAAGTTGTATAAACAAAATTAATAATTAAAAAAAATGTGAACAAACAGCATCAGGAACACAGATTAAATAACATGTACATGTTGCAACATGTACACACTCAAACATAACACACAGCTTCTGGTAGACACACCCTGTAACAAATATACACAAAATGCAATATGTACACACATCAATGCATACACACACTGAAACAGGTAGATACATAAACATATATACAGGGTAAGTACCACAAAAAGTAACAAGTACACACAGTAAGAGGTGTATACAGCAACAGGCATGAACACTGCAATTTATGCACACGACACTTCTACCCTTGAAGCAGAGGCTTCCCAAACCAGCGTGAGCCTTTTTACAGGCCCGATTGACGAGTTCGTCGCCCTGATTGGCGCAAGAGAACCTTGCTACCAATCGGTTTTGTTTGTCTATGGTGTTTTATCAACTAACGGCCCCACAGCCGGGAAGGACGGAACTGACCACCTCGTAGTGGCGTTCCTTCCAGGGCGGTCCTTGCCTTTACCCCCGTGAACTCGTCAGGTATCGAGATTCACGCGTCCGACTCGTTCCACGAGACCGTTCGTTCACAAAGCTCCGCCGCCGACCGAGCGCCATTGTGTCGGATTCTGTGAGTAAATTAGAATAGTAATATTAGAATAGTAAAGTATATATTATAATCATTAGTGCAATTAGGAAGATAATAACAGATTCAAGTTCTTCTATCATGAGGACTGTTGAACTTCTCTGCATGAACCATGTTGATCTTCTGTGGGGCCAAGTAATCTTCTGTATTGACCAAATTGGTGGTCAGTGTGGACCATATTTCCTTTCTAATGGACCATGGTGATCTTATGTGTGAGGCGTGCTGATATTTTTCATGGACCATGTTTTTGCTGTTTGTGAACTATATAACAGGTGGTCTCTGTGGACAATGTTGTTCATTTTGTTCTTTGTGTTCTTATCCAAAAAGTTCTGTTTTTTATAAGATCACTGCATAGGTGTACACTATAATAATCCCATTTTGTCCATGAAACAATAAAATAATAAAACTTGTGTATGTTTGTGCTTGCACAAATGGACTTTCATTGACCTTCTGTGAAGACCAAGTTGATTGTTTTCTTCTGTTATGATACAATATTGTAATTTGAGTGGAGCATCTTGACATTTCTCGTGTACAGTATAACTAAAGAGACAGGTGAGAAAATTGCTTAAACATTCACAGTATCCATATGCAAGAGTATGTAATGTAAAGAGCATGTAAAAGGTTTTGTGGTACAGCTGAGTGAGTCAGCCAGGTCTTTGTGCCTGTGTCTGCTTGATACAGTTGTACATGTTAATCCATACAACAAATGTGTATTCTTTTTTTGTCTACTCCATTACAGTTTGGCCTGAAGGCATTCTACAGACGTCATGAGGAGGTGATAGCAGAGATCATCCTCCAGCAAGAGTTGTGTGTGAAGGAACTGGCTGTGATTGAAGAGAGTCTGGACCTCAAACACAGACAGCAAGCACTTCAAGAGGAGGATGCAGATGGAGGGACAGTCAGAAGATAAAGTTAAAGAACATGTGAACAGTGATTACTGGAATGTAAATCTGTGGGTGCAGATGTGTGATAGAGAACTGAAGTGGTGTGGACTGGATTAAGTAACTATATTAGCAGTGACATCATGACAACCTACAACCATTTAAGGACAATATGAACATGTTTACATGTGTTAAAATACTGTAATGGCTGTGCATATTCATGACACCAACAAATAACTACGTCGTCAACTGTCAAAAAGTAGGGAAACATAGTTAACAGAGATCCCAGTCTGGATATTTATGAACATGATCATGTACACAAACTATTTAATGTTGTACATTTAAAGGGCATCTGAACACATGCAGTGTCAGTACACTGTACTCTGAATACATAGTCTTTACAGTAGTAGATACCAATGTTTAAAGTTGTGCTAAGAAAGTGAATGGAATTACCTAGATCAGTAGTGAAGTTCTCTATTTTGCTGTGTTAACAATGGTCATGTAGTGTGCCAAAATATGTTTGATGACATATGTATATTAGAGCATTCCTGTTACTGAACGCACATGTTCATAATAGCCCAGTGGTGGAACAGCTAGAGCTTCAGACTAGACTAAGAGAAACATGGTTCAGATCCTGTGCTGCTCTATTAAACCTTGCGCAAACTTGTTTTTCACTCTACGTTGCTCCGGTTCACTCTGCTCAGAATGAGTACTTGGCTATAGACAGCGGTGGATAATTGTGTGTGAATAATCCTTGAGCATTGATTGCAGTGGGACTGGAAGCTTTCCAGAGAAGTCGGTATGGTGTTCTGTAGAACAGATCTGCCAGGAAGTAAGGTGTCAGGCACCTTAAGCAATCTTGAGGATTGGATACTGCACTGTATAAAAACTTACATTTAGCTTTTGTTCCTATTTAATTTTCTTTTGCTGTTCCAAGCAGTGACATGTACAAGTCTAGAATCGTAATTTTATGGAAGGCTTATTGTATTTATCTGTGTAGAACTGCTATATGAGAGATTTCTGAAAATATGCTACTTTCATGAAGGCTGTATATTCCAATCAATGAAAATATGCCAATCACACCCTACGGGTGACTGGCACTGCTCTAAGTGTAACTGGCCTAGTCGCAGTTTTTAAATTTTTGTATGACATTTTATACAACTTTTAACAAACGATGTAAATATTTTGATTTAATAAAAATTTTAAAAGTTTTTGTTTAGCATGTTTAAGGAGTGTGAGTACTTTTAAATAGCTGTTGAGTTAGATGGCAAAAACATGCAATTTAAAGGGATGCAAAGTCTTTGTGGCTCTTTATTGCAAAATCATGTTATACATTATAAATTATACCTATTATACCATACTGACTGTCCAAAGATGCTTTCATGTCCCATTTTGGTGTTGGAAATAAAAGTGGTAAGTGCACTTATGCATCGTTTACATCGACCACAATGCATTTTCAAAATCCGACACGGAAATGCATGATCACGTTATGCGTTATCACGTGAACACAAGTTGCCAGCTTGAATATTTGTTGTCATTCTATCTAATGGCGGGTAGGAGAAATTTCACCCGGTAGTACTATCAGTATCGTCTGCATAAAAAACCCGAAAAAGGACCTTGACAAATTTATTGCAACCACATTTATTTATTGTAATTGATTATTTCATTAATTTGAAGAATGATAATGAGTTAGTTTTCTAGCATGACATACTTTATGTAAGCTGTGTTTTATATAAATGAATAGTGTAAACCATATGCATTATTACACATGCTAACTAATGTTTAAAACCAATTTGATATGAGATCCAATGTGCTGTCTATATTCTGATGGTTATCTTTATTCTGTTGGGCTATTTGTTCGGGTGGGCTGTCTATATTCTAGTGAGTTATCTTTAGTCTCTACCTCTGTCTGTCTGTCTGTCTGTCTGTGTCTGTCTGTCTGTCTCTCTCTCCCTCCCTCCCTCCCTCTCTCTCTCTCTCTCTCTCTCCCTCTCCCTCTCCCTCTCTCTCTCCCTCCCTCCCTCCCTCCCTTCCTCCCTCCCTCCCTCCCTTACTACCTCCTCTATCTCTCTCTCTTTCTCCCTCCGTCCTTCCCTCCCTTACTGCCTCTCTCTCTCCCTGCATCCCTCCCTCCCATACTGCCTCTCTCTCCCTATGTCCCTCCCTCCCTTACTGCCTCTCTCTCTTCCTCCCTCCCTCCTTCCCTCCCTCCCTCCCTCCCTCCCTCCCTCCCTCCCTCCCTCCCTCCCTCCCTCCCTTCTATCAGTCCTTGAAGTGTGCTTCGATCACCGTCTGTCATGTTTACTCGTGTGAGGCCGCAGGCCTTCAAATGCGGTGAGGTGTTCCACCAATTCCTTCTACCACCCCGGCAGACAATCGCATGTCTGCGACAGTTAGCACACGAACCTGAATAGCAGTCAAGTGTAGTTTGAATGACATCTGGCATGCGTCTCGCTATGGCTGTTTCATCGCTGTCATGAAGCATATGGACACTGGTGTAGACCGTCTGACACCTTGTCTTCACATCCTCTGCAAACAGTCTTCTGTTTTCTGTTCATCTAGCAGCAATCTCTCCGGGAAACATCATAGGGGAGAACGATGCCTTCATGATGTGACGAAACTGTGTCTAAGACAGATGTGTTGTATCGGATTGCCTCTGTGTCTCCATGCCAGCTGGCATGGCGTCTTGTATGCCACGTGAAGCCAATGCATCTCCATCCGTAGCGACATACTTGACTGCAACATTATCTTGTGCTAGGCTGTCACCAATGTGTTTCCCGATCCTGTACTCAGACAGTGTCTCCATTGCTAGCACATTGGCTGTACATCCAACATGTCCAAGGCAGGTGACATTTAACCCTTTACTTCGAAGTGAAGATCCTAATTTGCAGAGTTTATTGTCCAGTTGGAAAGCTATGATTTCCCGTTGATCAGATTGCCAGCTGAATGCAGTCCCGAGAGCCTGTGAATCATTCTGGCCACCACAACTGTAACTGTTTTTGAGATTGGTAGAATTGTATCGAACATCGACGGTGATGTTAATCGGAGCATCTTCTGGCAGACCACGAAGAGTGTTAGTCTCCTTAGATCTCTGTCTTCTCATGCGCAAGTCATCCATTGTTGCTTGTGCAGTGAGACCTGCGATCTTGTTCGCTGTTCTCTGCAATCCGGTGTGACTGGGAGGTGGCGTGTCCATTGCTGTGAGAATGTGACGGAACTTTGTGGTTGCTGTTGTCGAATCCTGCAGACCGATGTGAAGTGCAACATTCGTTGTGGCAGCCCGCCTGTCAGTTGTTGCATTTCTGTGGATTAATATATTATATTAATCCACAGAAAGGCAACAACTGACAGCTGTCATGAGTTGACAGATATGATACCATGCTGCACACATACATCATTTTCATTCACGAAACACTGCTCAAGTCTTCACAGAAATTCAAACAACCTGCACAATGCTGTTTCTTTAGTGTACTCTTTGGTCGGGTTATGGCGGATGAATGCCTTAGTTAGTACGCTTTTACTGACAACTGGCTCCATATGGCGGACAAAACAAAGACAGGATGGTAAACTAAAACAATTAACAAATTAATGTATACCCAGATAGCATGGAAACATTAATCTAACGTTCATTTAACGTTAGCAGAAACGTTGGTTTAACGTTTACATGTGAACGGTTTTTTCGGCGTTATTTTGCTCGTTTATTTAACGTAGATCTACGTTTACTTTCTAAACAAACAAAAACAACCGAAAACTAACGTTTCGGGAACGTTAGAAATTTAACGGTAACCAAAATCAAACAGTTCTAACCAAATGCAAACGTTAATGTAACGTTTGCATGCTATCTGGGTACCTACCATATTTGACATAACGGAGTGGCTATACGTCCGGATACGGACGAATAGCCTTGGGGACTATACGTCCGGATACGGATGAATAGCGTATGTCGTCCCCCAGGCTATTTGTCCGGACATATTTCTCGCGAGAGTTCAATTCAGATTTGCGCAAGCGGCACAACTGAGATGGATGAGCTGGCCGTTGGACGCGAATTCCCAGACATTCAATGATTATTAGCAGCTGTTGAACACTTTGAACACACCAATTTCGTGCAATTTTATAAAAGGACAGCAGAAACATAGAGGCAGATAGATATACGTAGAAATACACGAAAGACGTACAACACGGCCATCGAGTATGCCAATATTACGTATGCTTGCGTCCACGGGGGAAGAGCATATAAGACCAACTCCAAGGGGATGCGACCTCATCAAAGGTATTATTACGCTTTCTGAATTAGTTACTGTCAATTATTTATGCTACGACTATACATACACTATTGTGATATCCCCCACTGTATAGCTAATGTTTCATTATGCATTTTACACGGCCCTTTTTATGGTACCAGGCATTATCAACATGTAGATTTAACAAGATTTAACAAGATTGCCACCTAGAGATTCCACTCTAGATGGCAGGTGGACTAGGAAGCCATTTGGCTTATCGAGAGTCCAACCTATCTATCTAAGTATACCCCGCCCTTCTTAGGTATATGTCGATTTTATTTTTAAATATATTAACACTACTAGCACCTACACAATCAGCTGATAATCTGTTCCATTCGTTTACTGTTCTTTGTGAAAATGAAAATTTTCTAATATCTAGTCTACACTGCTTCTTTGCTAATGTAACTCCATGTCCTCTAGTCCTTCTCTCTTCCTTGACTGTGAAAAAAATATTTCTGTCAATATTTTCATATCCATTCAATATTTTAAACACCTCAATCTGATCTCCTCTCAATCTTCTGGTTTCTAGTGTTGTTAAACCACATTCTTTTAGACGCATTTCATAACTAATATTCCTGAGTTTTGGTATCATTTTGGTTGCTCTCCTTTGTACTCTTTCTAGCATATCAATATCCTTCTTGCGATAATGGCCTCCATGCTTGTATACAATATTCTAAGTGAGGCCTAACTATTGTTTTATACAGCGGTATTATTAGTTCTTTTTCTTTGTACACTATATTTCGTCTAATTAATCCAAGAATTTGGTTTCCCTTCGCTGCTGCAATTCCACACTGCTCTGATACCTTCATGTCAGCACTAATAGTTAACCCTAAGTCCTTTTCCTTTAAGGTAGTATTTAGTACAGTATCACCCATTGTATATTGTGCATCTTCATTCCCATGTCCTGTGTGAAGGCACTTACACTTTCCAAAATTAAACAGCATTTGCCACTTCTCAGACCATTCTATCAACTTATTAAGATCATCTTGTAAATGCTGTCTATCTGCATCACTTTTAATTTTCCTAAACACTTTTGTGTCGTCCGCAAACTTCAACACCTTGCTTGTTATGTCATCATCCAAATCATTGATATATATTAAGAATAAAATAGGTCCCAGTACTGATCCCTGCGGTACTCCACTCAAAACCGTTTTCCAGTTTGAAACCTCCCCATCAACTACTACTCTTTGTCTTCTATCAATAAGCCATTTTTCTATCCAGTTGATCATTCCATTTCCTATGCCATGGGCCTTTAGTTTAAGTAGTAGTCTTTGGTGTGGCACTTTGTCAAAGGCTTTTTTAAAATCTAAGTACATTATATCTACTGGTGATCCCTCATCTAGCCACTTTGTGACATCTTCCAAAAAACATAACATATTTGTTAAGCATGACCTCGCTTTTAAAAACCCATGTTGAGATGGGTTTATCAATTTATTTTTAACAAGAAAATCAACCAGGTGATCTTTAATTAGTCTTTCTAATAGTTTGCAAATCACCGATGTTAAACTCACTGGTCTATAGTTCTCTGATTTGTTTCTCGAACCTTTTTTAAATAATGGTATAATGTTTGCTTCTTTCCATTCTAACGGAACTATTCCCTCCTCTAATGACAAATTGAACACAGTTGCAAGCGGTATACTGATTTGTTCTACAATTTCCAATAAACACAATCAACAACAAGAGCGTTCTAGAAAGGGACGGCATATGGACTTTATGTCACATAATAATTATGTCCTAGACGTTATGTCCTAAATTTATTAAGTTTTTCTGTGGGTTTTTTTGCACTTTTTTCTTAAATCTGTTGATATATGCCAGGCCTAGCACTGATGATGGCATTCGTTGTAGATTTTTTTGGGGGCATTATTTAGCATCTTGTTTTGGGGACATCATACAAAATATTCACGGTCACCTGCAGCCACCCAAATTCTCACATGCTTTGTTAGAGGGTGTTTCAGTATATGCAGCCACCGGAGTTTGTGAACATTTTCTTTTACTTTCAGTTCATTCAAGAAAGCATGTCCTGCGCAAATCAAAGTCATCGCTACGAAAGATGGACAACAAAGTTCTCAAGAGAGGGCGACCAAAAGGAGCTGAACAGACTGTCATTGGTCTGCCAGCCAAGTGGAAATGTTTCACCAAGCCAGTGGCATTCTGCAAGAAAGATCCTCTCCAAAAAACCGAAAGTAAGAAAAAACATCTGGTCTGCTGTCAACCTGGAATTGTATATAATTTGGATTATATTGTATGTAAAAGTAAAGGTAATTTTTTATATAGTGCAGTATCCAGTCCTTAAGATTAACCAAAGCAGTTTACGCTTTACTGGTAGACCTGTTTAATAGTACACCATTTTATATAATTCATAAGATACAGCCTGTTACGGTTACTAGACATGTTCATGCAATGTTGTTAACATGGTGTTTCAGTCATCCTCAGCTGGCTGGTAGGGAACAGGGAAGACACCGCCCTGACTGGCACTTTGATTGAGAGAGATGATGTTGAAGTCCGTCCGGAGCGTCTTCCAGCTAAAATAACAGATCCAAGCATTGATGTGTATCGCTGTTTGTGAAAATTACTAAAAATCGCTATAGGTGTAATACATTGCATGTTGATAATTTCGTATCGACGCACAGCTCTTCCGCTGGTTGTTGGTCGGGGTCGAGGGTGTCTACAAACTATAGTGGTGGGAAAATGCGTGGGAATGAGTCTACGATGTTGCCTGACCACAACAGTCGAGATTTATACAACAACTGGCTGTTTGTGCACATGTGGTAGGAATGCTGACCTCAGACGGGTGATGGCTCAAAGAATGACAGGTTCTTGACTATCCTATAATTTTTCAAAATACAGACTAATAATCATTCATGGGCTCGCCGGTATGCTCAGGGTCTAATTAAGGTATTCACCATATTAAAGACAAACAAAAATAGGACGGACTAGCTTGACAGAATATTATTGTAGGCCAGTGCATGAGAACTCTATGTTTACGTGCCAATGTGTGCATGTACACGTGTGCCACTGCGTGAGTGTGTGTGTGTGTGTGTGTGTGTGTGTGTGTGTGTGTGTGGTGCGCGTGCGTGTGTGTGTGTGTGCGTGTGTGTGTGTAGCGCATGTATATATATATATATATATATATATATATATATATATATATATATATATATATATATATATATATATATAATATAGAGGGAGACAGAGAATGGCAGATAGATGGACGTGTATTCACAAACGCAAAGCTCCATTTTATTTATGCAGAAATAAGTTATACACTATACATTTCTCTGTAGTTTCCAGCGTCGGAATTCAAAGTTTTATGGAGGAAGCAAATTTATCAAAGGACCGCGTTTTATCGGCATGGAGAGGAAGTCAGTTTTCCCGCGATGACTATGTAAAATTAAACACGTCATCGCGAGCGTATACGTAATCAAACACGTACGCGTTCTGACTTTCGCGGGACAGTCCATTGATCATGACTGGGTAGTTGATAAGTTAAAAAAAACTCATGTTTGATAAAATCAACCACCAGTTCAAAAACTTACAAACTCTAAGCTAGCCCTATTTCAAGAAATGCAAAATTGCGTAGAAACGACCGGTTTCGTCTTCAAAAACGTCGCTTTGTTTGTGTCATATCCAAAAATCCAACCCTGGAAAAGCCGTTTAGGCTACGTCAACCGTTTTTGAAACGAGTGTTCTCGTTGGTCTATTGAACAGTCTTTCCTTCTAGAACATTCTGCCGGATGTTCGAAATAATTTATTCTGATTGGCTAGTTAAACAGGGGTTCCATATTAGCCAATCAAAACCTTCTACTGAGTAACGTTATACGTGGATTTGATCGTTAAGGAAATTAGTTGAGCGCAATTCCTCGAGCTAGCAAGACGTTCAGAAGGTCGAACAGTGAAGCCAAAAAGGACTTCGGATGTATCGTTTGTCGAGCCTGAACATTTGCGGAAGCGGTCGAACGTTAGCGGCAACGCGTGCAAGTCTGAAGACACGCAATGCTCTGTGCGATTGAACACCATTTCATCGCCGTCTTCCCTGCATCAAGTTGTCGCTGCCAACGAACGTTGCCGCCATTCCATGGTTACCACCGCTCGAGCTCTGGTAAAAAGGTAGGCATTTTTTTATATAAAACAGTCCGAATTCAAATCTAAGTTATGCTGCTTTCGAAATTTATATAATGCGTATGCTTAAAAAAACCTTATTATGGTTACTCCGATGTGGCTATTGCGTTTTCAGATGTGCGCAGTCGTGAATCGAGTTGCTGTTCCCCACCTTCGCCTTCGCCACCGCCACGGGAAATCCAGAATGCCGCGTGTCGTCACGATCACAGACGGAGCCAAATCTGTCGGCGACAACATCACGCATCAATTCACGCATCCGCTGGCGCCATCACGATCGCCGTTCAATTCGCACCGAAACGCGGCATCGCCAAAACCCGTTGCTGTTCTCCACCTTCGGCTTCGCTACCGCAAATCCGAAATGCCGCGTGACGTCACAATCACAGACGAGCCAAATCTTTCGGCGGCAACTTCACGCATTCACACATCCGCCGGCGCCGCCACGATCGCCGGTCAACTCGCATCGAAACGCGACATCGCCAAAGCGCTACAAGGGCAACCGGGCGAATTCGGCGCAACGAGAGTGCTTCTTTCAAATACGCGAGCATCCGATGTTACCGCAGCAACAGCCGGTATCAGTAACTCCGCATCGTATGTCCTGTCCGTGTCTTGTCTCTTTCTCTGTGGGCCACTACGACGTATTAGTGTCAACGCCCGATTCTATGTTCAGTGTTGTTTAGTTTTGTGACGAGGAGGTTGTTACGGGGGACCGTTGCAATTCCCGGATGAGATCCAGGGCCAATCGAACTGAAAAAGTTCGCACTGTTGATTGGATTCCCCTGTTGTGTATCCAGACCTGGTGCTAGTGGCGGTTTGTGGACGAGACCAATGTTGCTTGTCTGTTCGATTTACGTGTCTGTTATGTGTATGTACTGTGTTATGTTCGAATTGCGGAGAAAGTCACCGAAGTCACCAAAACGTCCGAAACGACGATGTTCAAGTGTCACTTCGCAAAAGAACACTTGACATGGTTATGGACGATAATCTGGAACGTTAAACTGCATTAAAAAACGAACATTATCATGAGTCATTATGCCTATTATTATACTTCGTAGGCTTACGCTTCATTCCATTCAATAAAACGGTGACAAATTATTAATAACGCCTATGTTGTATTTATAGTTAAGTTTGCCTCGGTGAGCTCGTAATCGTGAGTTCCGCACCAATTCCAACTAGTCCGAAAAACTACCGACAATAGTTTATATAGGCCTATGACAATTAACGATGTCTGTCCACATAACGCTGAACCTTGCCGCAGTGTCTTTAACCGTGCCCCAACGAGTTTAAAGTTCAAACGAATGACGTCATCGTGATTGTTGACGAAACCACGTGACTAGTAGACGTAAACGAATGACGTCAAACGCCAAGAATTCCGAAACCACAAACGAATCGTTTGTCAGTCATTCACAATATATATATATATATATATATATATATATATATATATATATATATATATATATATATATATATAGCCCGAGTTTTCGTGACCAGTGACACAGGGAAATGGCCGCACAGTACAATATGACTACTATGTATATCGTGTATACTGCAGAAGTCTTTAACTTACTTCTTGATTACTTCAAAATAAGCTTGTGACATACACACACATTCTTTAATAACATGTTCACTTGGGAACTATATCCCCTGTGGGGCTACACAGCGCCATGTGAGTGCTAAATATAGCATGACGCGGTACACATGTTTGCGGTTGACGTCATATTCTCGAAAACTCGGGCTTTTAGACACACCCTTCCTAAGATATAGGTAAATGGATGAGCCGGACGCCATCTTTAAAAATGGCGCATTATATGAATGTCAATGAAGGTCAACTGTATATCGCCATCCACCAAGCTATACAGTGTCATCAACATTACTGCTCAATGTGATGTAGTGTTTGAGATATTGTGACATTTATATTGACGAGCGCATGTCATGCATTAAAAATGGCAGAGGCGAAAGCTGTAAAATAATATTTTTATAAATTTGAAATCCTTGTCCCATTGAACATATATCCACATACTATAATAAATTTTCTAGATGAAACAGTTATTAACGTACAGTGAAATCAAATTTGGCGGAATTTTTTTAAATTGCCGCTAAATCTCCAAATAGAAAAAAAATGGCAACGAGGGTTTTTAAGTTCTATATACTATTTAGATGATTTTAAAAGCTCTTGCCAAGATTATTCCTAAAAACATGACAAGATTGAATTATTTGACATTTACCGACGGACTAATATGGGCATCGCTTTGCGTAAGCCGTCTTGACATGTAGATAAACACACATGCTTTAATGGCGATATAAATATCTGCAAAAATCGATTCCCGAATTTGTAAAAATAAAATAGCTACGACTACGTGCATAATCTGTAGGTACTTAAGCAATGATGCTATTTAGTTTGCGTGCCATAGTCTTCATTCAACTGGCCAAAACGTAACACAATTTAAGTAATTGCGTTGAATGCTCACGCTATAATGCATATCTATATAATATCGCAAGACTATATATAAAATCGCAGCTCGTAGTTGTTTATTTTCCACTTTCATTTGATTATTATTACATTAATATTTAGTGAATGTTCATTTATTTTTACACAAACGTTGAAAACATCAACCGAAATGTCATGCAAGCATTAATTGCCTGTGATATAAAAATCATTATCCTTATTGATGTGTTATGGTCTTGAATTCAAAGGTATTGCATTCGTATGGAAACCGTCGAAGATATCTTCTACTATATATAAGTAAGAATTTTCAAATGGCATATGTAAAATGTAGTTTGAATTATGAATTTTCTAGGAATTTAGTTTGTTTGATATTTCACATGTCAAAACCTTGGGCAAGTTTTTTCACAGACCCACACACCCACCCGCCCGCCCGCCCGCCCATTCACTCACTCACTCACCCACCACTCACTCACTCACTCACTCACTCACTCACTCACTCACTCACTCACTCACTCACTCACTCACTCACTCACTCACTCACTCACTCACTCACTCACTCACTCACTCAATCAATCACTCACTCACAAACACGCTCGCTCGCTCGCCCGCCCGCCCGCCCACTCACAAACACACTCACTCACTCACTCACGCACTCACAAACACACTCACTCACTCACTCACTCACTCACTCACCCGCCGGCCCGCCCGCCCGCTCGCTCGCTCGCTCACTCACTCACTCACAAACACACTCACTCACTCACTCACTCACTAACTCACAAACACACTCACCCACCCACCCACCCACCCACCCACCCGCCCGCTCACTCACTCACTCACTCACTCACTCAATCAATCACTCACTCACTCACTCACTCACTCACAAACACACTCACTCACTCACTCACAAACACGCTCACTCACTCACTCACTCACTCACCCACTCACTCAGTTCCCAGAGAAACCAAGATAGTGTTCAATTCAAGAGGTCTGGCAGGGAGTAAAGTGCTTTGAGCAATCTTGATCATACTGTGCTAAAGAAGAACTTACCTTCAGTACTAAATGTAGTATATATATATATATATATATATATATATATATATATATATATATATATATATATAATCCTCCCTTCCTAAATAAGCCACACATGCTATGGGGTCAGATTATCTGAAAACTAATTTAGAAATGCATTCCGAATGTCTCTTATATTACAATTGTGCAACCATTCACATATCCAAATCGTGTAATACTATTACTTTTATAATCAACTCCAAGGTGTTTGAACTATTTTATAATCATTATAATGAAATCATGTATTTTAAAGATGGGGAAGGCGGGAAAAGTGGGCCCCTTAAGCGCCGATCGACCTTCATTTGACATTTATATACAAAAATGGTAAATTTTTGCAACACTACCTAGGTATGTATATTGACTAAGTACATGCACAGTCTAGTTCCTCTACCTTAATAAATATAATACGTTAGACGAGTTTTCAAAAGACACCTATTTTATAATTTTTTGGTAAAAGATGGTGGCCAAAGTGGGCCCCTCACAACGCTATGCGATGCCACTTAATTGTTGGCGCAAACCTCGCATATAAACTCGCTCATACCCGGCACATGCATGGTGTGTCCACCGGCCACACTCCCCGCAATTCATCCAGCTTTCGCATTTTCTGCTGTTGGATACAAAAATCCGAACAACACAGACAAGGCGAAGTATCATTGTCTTCCTTGTATCTCATCTTTGATCCGGTTGGTTGTAGGCACGTTACCAGTTTTGCCGTGGCCTCGACGTCTTTCTTGTAAGGGCTGCCAGTAATGATCCATGTCGTCCCTCTGTAGCTTGTCGCACTGTAGCCCCATGGAGGCCCACTTTGGCCTCTGCTATAGATTATCGGTCGGACGCTATTTTAAGATTAATGCGTTTATTCACTTCAAACTGAAATTGCTCATTCAACTAACTATGACCTATTGCTCCATGGACCACATTTACAGTTAAGTACCCTGAAAATTTATGAAAAGGTGGTATTTGTAAGGCACATCAATTATTTTAAGAAAAGTGCCTAAACACAAATTTGCTACTCACCGTTTTGCATTCGCGTCAAAGAAACAAATACGATGTTGAACTACGTCCCCTGAAGTGTCTGTAAATACTACTACCGTTGTTTTGACTGCATTGCACACCAGGAATGTTATAACAGAGGGGGCCTACTTTGGCCGAGGAGCCCACTTTCCCTCCCTTCCACTACAATTTATTGTCACGCCGCCATTCAACTGTAGCATGCAGTGTTATTATACAATTGTAAATATGCTTCAAGTTAATTCAAACGAGCTGACATACATTAATATTAATTGCACGCAATCAATCTGCCAATTAGTTTATTGCGATAAATTACTAATCAGTCCCGTTGGGGGCCTGGTCGACCCGTTTGTTGATATTTTGCATGCAATTATAATGATAAAAAAATTGACAAATGCACATCAGTGTCAGTAAATTATATAATATTTATTCATATATGTTGGCGACATTGTAATGCCATACTAAATATCAATCAGAAAGACTATAAATACAACGTCGGCTAAAACGTGGTCAAATCAAACCGCCACCTTCCGCCCGCATTTTTCTTTGCTAATTATAAACAATCTTATTATTATTGTCGTTGAAATGTGTAGATGTAGTCTGTGTGTGTTTGCGTGTACGTGCGTGGGTGCGTATGATGGTGTCTGTGTGCGTGTGTTTCTATCTTTTGTTGTTGCATGTTTGCGTGTGAATGTGCATGCGTGTTCGTGTGTACCTGTTGTGCAAATTTTCACACGAATTTCGCTATAACGTATTGCTCGTATTCTTTGCTCAATTGCATGATGCAATTATGAGCTGTGCTTCGTATCTATACGATACCAGGAGGGCGCCCGCTTTTCAAGAATGTTCGCAAGACTGAAAGGCACAGCAGCGTCTTTCGATGGTAATTTCATTTATCCTCTAATGTCATTGTATCCCGCTGAAATGCGGGACGTGTATTTAGGAATATACATACACATACACACACACATTTACACACACACATTTACACACACAAACACAAACACACACACACAAACACACACACACACACACACACACACACACACACACACACACACACACACACACACACACACACACACACACACACACACACACACACACACACACACACACACACACACACACACACACACACACACACACACACACACACACACACACACACACACACACACACACACACACACACACACACACACACACACACACACACACACACACACACACACACACACACACACACACACACACACACACACACACACACACACACACACACACACACACACACACACACACACACACACACACACACACACACACACACACACACACACACACACACACACACACACACACACACACACACACACACACACACACACACACACACACACACACACACACACACACACACACACACACACACACACACACACACACACACACACACACACACACACACACACACACGATACCATCAAGAGAAACATGAGAGACATAAAGACCGACACATGGACATTTGTCAAGTGTTGGAAGCAATCTTTGTCGCATAAAATAAATAAAATATATATACACATATAAAATGTATGCATGTATGTATGTATGTATGTATATATATATATATAATCCTATGTGAGGTGATAATTCAAGTGGCGACATCAGGTGGATTAGGCCAGTAGTAATCTCAGTAATACCCTAGCGGCGTCCGTAGTAATCAGCCTGAGTCTTTATAAATCCAGTTCAAACCAGTACTCGTCCCATTCGCCACTTTGAGTTCGACGAGAAGCAGCATCATCATTTATTGCAGAATTCAATTTAATTTATTCGTATTTGCAAATCTATAGTTGTTTGCTGTTGGGAAATTGTTTATATCACACGTTAATCGTCTATACATAGTGTGTTGTAGTGCCAGTGGCAACGACGGCCCTTCGGCGAATTTGCGATTTCCTTTGTTCGCCTCGACCCTCGTGTGTGCCGCCATTTTGCCATCTGCCGATTTCACTGCTCACGTTCCCTTCACCAGGTGCAGCTAAGTATAATTTGTGTTCTTTGCATTACGTTCTGCGACCGTATGGCGGTTACGACCCTCGCTTTAATTCTCGGGGATAGCCACGTTTGTTGGCTGGAGAGATTTGTATCGTCGCCCGGTATCCGTTTCGGACTGGGTCATCGTTTGTAGGCACGGATTGCCATTTTAAATTTGCCGGTTTTCGGGGTGGCAGCGTCTCGTCTGTTCGTGACGACGGCGCGGTCGACCGATTGCTGGATTTACAGATGCCAGCTATCGTCGTTCTCTGTCTCGGTGGCAACGATGTTTACGGTAGCCCGGAATCGGTGCTTACTGTAGGTATGCGCCTGTACGAGTATGCGCAATCCCTTCTTGCTCGCGGTGTGTTACATGTTGTTGTGTGTCAGATAGTTCGACGCCAGTGTGTTCGCCGCTATTCTTGGGAAGATGGGACGCAACGGGTTGTAGATATTAATGAATTTTTGAAGGCAGTTTGCGACACTGAACGTTTGTCGTTTTGGTATCACCGCGGATTTTGGCAGTCGCAGCGTAACATTTTTCGGGGGGATGGTGTTCATTTTAATGATCTCGGGAACTACAAGCTTTGGCGGAGTGTTAAGGGTGCTGTTTTTGTGGCTTTAAAACGTTTGGGACTTGGGCGATAATGGGGAGACTGAGGAAGGTGGCGAACGCTGGTCTTATTGACGTTCAGGTGGTTTAACCGTTTCATGATGTGGTTTTAGGGGTCATCTGCTCACGTGAGGGTTGCATTACAGGGCACACTTGCCCTGGATATCTGCTGTTGTATTGTTCATATGTTCAATAAAGTCAAGAAAAGAAAAAGAAAAAAAAAACAACTGCCGTGCTGGCCTAGGATTTCGAGTCCCAAGTCATATGTCCCATTTCTTCACACTTCTCCCTTACACGTCAATCTGATAATCCGTTTCCACGTCTTACGCAAATTGTGGGTCCTTACTGACTTGGGACATCCTGTCTATGTATTCAAGTGTGAGTGTCATAAGATACTTTTCTCCCGTGTCTGGTATCGGGAACGTCAGCTATAACAGCTGTGTGAGATAGTGTCAGTTATTTTCTCCCGTGTCTGGTATCGGGAACGTCAGCTATAACAGCTGTGTGAGATAGTGTCAGTTATTTTCTCCCTTGTCTGGTATCGGGACGCCAGCTATAACAGCTGTGTGAGATAGTGTCAGTTATTTTCTCCCGTGTCTGGTATCGGGCACGTCAGCAACAACAGCTGTGTGAGATAGTGTCAGTTATTTTCTCCCGTGTCTGGTATCAGGAACGTCAGCAATAACAGCTGTGTGAGATAGTGTCAGTTATTTTCTCCCGTGTCTGGTATCGGGAACGTCGGCAATAACAGCTGTGTGAGATAGTGTCAGTTATTTTCTTCCGTGTCTGGTATCGGGACGCCAGCTATAACAGCTGTGTGAGATAGTGTCAGTTATTTTCTCCCGTGTCTGGTATCGGGAACGTCGGCAATAACAGCTGTGTGGTTTCACTAGTGTGAGTTACATATCCGTCCACTATCTGCCCCTTTATCTCTTCTGTTGAATTGTTGCGGATGTCTATGGGCTCTTAGCTACAACTGATATGTACCTGTCATGATTGTGTGGCATTATTACTGTTGATGTAGATACCTATGGTCTTTGTACATTGGGTTTTGTGTTATACGTAATGTTACACCGTCTTGGGCAATGCATAGCCCGTCACTTTCAAATCTTCGGTGCGGTCTCATAGGCCCAATAAAATACGCTTACATATCAATTTATAGTATGGCCCCAGTGCGACAATCGGCCCGACAGAAAGCTCGAGGTCGTCCTGTGCAGGCGACGGACCCATCTTCAGTAGATCCGGCGAGACGCCTTGCCACTGCGGCTGCCACAGGGGTGGCGCACCGACGGCACCTGGCTAACTCTCAAGTTAGACAAGACACCACTGCATCATTGCGCAAGGACTTGGATGAGATCAGGGACTTGCTGAGGTCAGTTTTGCCATGTGCTGCATCCGCTACCCCGGTCCCAGTCGCGGGACCATCCGAGCCTCCCCTGCCACCATTGGACATGCCTGGGGCTGGGTCAGTTGCCCCCCCTTGGCCTACTACCGTGGACATTGAGCCGCCAATGGCCTCTAGTGCAGGTATGGTGGAGACTGTCCTCACTCTCCCGGGCCCGACGCAGGCTAGAGTGTCCCGCCTCATTACTAATTCCTTGTCCCTCCACAGTCACGTCCCTCAGAAAACACGTCTGAAGATTTGGTCCAATGATTTTGTCGACATATATTCCCTTCTGCCTGAGGTCAGTTTAGTTCCCCAAGAAATGACCCTGACAGTTCGCCCTGGTGGCACCGATGGGGGACCCTCGGTCTGCGTCTCCCCCAAGCCTAAGTCCGACTCGCATACATTTTACGCCTGGTCAAAAGCTTTTGACATCTTTTGCTCTGTATACCTTTTGAAGCCAGGAAATACTGTGCAGGCAACTAAACTCTTCCAGTATCGACACATAATCCGGAATCTGCTGGAGAGGGGTGGTGACTGGCGGGGGTACGATGAGTCCTTTCGTACCATGCGAGCGAGTGAGGGCTGGGAGTGGGACGAGATGCACTCCCAGCTTTGGCTCATGGCTGCCCAACGACCAATCCCTAAACAAGCACCTCAGGTGAGGACCCCCTTTCTTGGACGGGGGGCAGGTTCGCAAGTTGCCCCCAATCGCTGCTACACCTATAACTCCCGGGGTACTTGTCCATTCAACCCTTGTAGGTACAGACACCAGTGCAGATTCTGTGGGGGAGGTCATCCTGGGATCAAGTGTCCTAGCCGCAAAGGTAGGCCATCCCCAAACCAACAGGGGGGGTTCCGTTAAACAAGTCGTACCTTCGCCAGTGTCGCCTACTAGGCTTAATTGGATGTTACAGGGATACGATACTATTGCTACTAATTATTTGGTTACTGGGTTTACAGTGGGATTTCATCTAGGTTGTTTAGGAGCTCCTATCCAACTGGATCACCACGTTGCTAACATGAAATCTGCTTTTCAGTTGCCACATGTGATAGATGCTAAATTAAAAAAGGAGAAATCATTGCAGCGCATCTTAGGTCCTTTTGCTATACCACCCACACATCCAGCCTTCCGAGTCTCACCCCCTAGGAGTGGTCGCTAAGAAACTGCCTGGCGAATTTCGCATGATTCATAATCTTTCATACCCTGAAGGGTCTTCTGTTAATGATTACATCCCAGCTGAATTCGCTACTGTACAATATGCAACAATTCAGGATGTCATCTCATTTGTTACATCTGCTCGTTCAATAGTATTTATGGCTAAAGTTGATATCGAGGCCGCTTTTCGAATCATCCCGGTGGCACCTAGCGACACACATCTGTTAGGTTTTCGGTGGGGAGATTTATATTACATGGATGCTGTCCTGCCCATGGGCTGTTCTAGCTCTTGTGCTATCTTTGAATCTTTCAGTACTGCATTAGAATGGATAGCTATGAATACCTTGGGTGCAACTAAAGTGATTCATGTATTGGATGATTTTTTAGTTTTAGCCGAGTCACAGGACAAGTGTGGGACTGATCTCCAGGCTTTTATTACTATGTGCAGCCAACTCGGTGTGCCATTAGTACCGAGTAAGACAGTGGGTCCATGTACAACACTTCAATTTCTAGGTATTGTCATTGATACAGTAGCTATGGAGGTGCGCTTACCCGATGACAAGTTGCTAAAGGCTAGAATGCTACTACGCTCATTTCTGGCTAGACATAAAGTTACGCTCAGAGAAATTCAGAGTCTAGTTGGATTATTACAGTTCTTTTGTTATGTCATCAGGTTCGCTAGGGCTTTTTTACGCCGAACAATCGACTTAACTTTGGGTGTAAGTAAGCCTAATCATCACATTACGCTGACAAATCCGGTTAAATTGGATCTTGAGATGTGGCTAGCTTTCCTAGATGATTTTAATGGCAAGTCTTTCTTTATAGATGATGATTTCCTAACCGGGGATTTCCTCCAACTATTTACTGATGCCTCAGGTGGCAAAGGTTATGGAGCAGTTTGTGGAGCACAGTGGTTTTTCGGGGTATGGCCTGTATCTTGGCAAGCACTTAACATAACCATTTTGGAGTTGTACCCCATTATGGTCGCTGTAGAAATGTGGGGGACAGCGTGGGCTAACTGCATGTGTTTTTTTTTCTCACAGATAACGAGTCATTAGTGTCTGTGATTAATAAGCAGACTTCCAAAGAACCTTCCGTCATGGTTCTCCTGCGTCGCTTAATCTTGACATGTTTACGATATAATATTCATTTTATAGCTCAGCATGTACCTGGTAGAGATAATACTCTTGCTGACAAGTTGTCACGTTCACAGATCGACGACTTCCGGGCACTGGCTCCATGGGTCAACAAACATCCTACAGCGCTACCGTTCCACATATCTCCGGCGGCCTTCGGGACACTGTAGGGATGCTCCTACAAGCATCCTTGGCACCATCATCCCGATTGCAATATGAGCGGGCATGGCATAAACTGGTAGGGTTTTTGCACTCTCTAGGTCTGGTTCCGGTGTTACCAGTACCTATTTACATCATGATGTTTTTTATTGCTCACCTTCATAATGCAGGTTTGGCACCAGCCTCAATTATTTCCTATGTTTCTGCGATTTCATATTTCCATAAGATCAATGGTTTCCAGCCAAAAGTTTCATTATTTCTAGGCTTTTGATAGGAGCACAAAATTTAAGAACGGTCTCTGATGTTCGCCTGCCAATAACTCTGCCTATACTGACCAAATTAGTCACTGCCGTACCTACTGTCATCACATCTCGCTACAAACAGGTCATGCTACGTGCCATGATGGTGCTAGCCTTTAAGGCATATCTGAGGGTAGGTGAGATGGTGCCCGGTTCTGCTCGGACAGGTCTTCAGCGCCAGGACATTTCATTAAACGGTGACTTAATTTCTGTCTCATTTAGGCATTTCAAGCACAGCCGTAAACATGGTTCCCAGTCTTTGCAGATCCCTGGAGGAGTTATTCCAGCTTCGCTTATTTCCCCTGCCAGTTGTGTTAGGGATTTCCTTCATGCTAGGGGAACAGTTCAGGGCCCACTCTTTGCATATGTAGATGGCACACCAATGTTACGCAGAGAGTTTGATTTTTTGCTTAAACACTTGCTTGAGTTTTGTGGCCTTAGCAGCCAAGTTTTTAAGGGTCATAGTTTTAGAATAGGGGCGGCTACATCAGCAGCATTAAGGGGAGAGTCCGATGCACAGATCAGAGCAGCGGGGCGGTGGTCTTCTGATGCATTTAGGAAATACATTCGAGTTGCTTAATGTCGCCAGTTCGCTCATTTAATTACTGCTTATTTTACAGTCTTTGAAGTATCAGCGTTTAACAAGTCTCTGACAGTTGCGGAGTCTTATCGAATTGTGTACGTTTAACAAGTCTCTGACAGTTGCGGAGTCTTATCGAATTATGTGCGTTTTACCAAGTCTCTGACAGTTGCGGAGTCTTATAGATTTATTCAGGTTAACAAGTCTCTGACAGTTGCGGAGTCTTGTAGATTTATTCAGGTTCACAAGTCTCTGACAGTTGCGGAGTCTTAACAATTATCTCTTATCATGCTTATAAATACTTAGCCATGCGTTAGTTTGTGGGGGTCGGTCACATTTGATTTGTGGGTGACCTAGTGGCGTGTTGACCCCCACCAATTTGGTGTCAATCGTAAATAATGTGTAATTATATTGTTGGTGTTGGTTGTACATATGTATAATGCATGTAGGTGTTGATTTCCAATGCCTTTGAAGCCGGCATGTTTGCTGATACTAGACTTATGTAACTGTTGTTTATAATAATGTGTACATATTAAAGTCATTCAGTTGGCCAATTTCAATCAAACTTGGTCTTGCATTATTGCTTTGCATAGGAAGGTGTATGTGACGGCAGTTGCATACAATAATCCTATGTGAGGTGATAATTCAAGTGGCGACATCAGGTGGATTAGGCCAGTAGTAATCTCAGTAATACCCTAGCGGCGTCCGTAGTAATCAGCCTGAGTCTTTATAAATCCAGTTCAAACCAGTACTCGTCCCATTCGCCACTTTGAGTTCGACGAGAAGCAGCATCATCATTTATTGCAGAATTCAATTTAATTTATTCGTATTTGCAAATTTATAGTTGTTTGCTGTTGGGAAATTGTTTATCCCACCCACCTCCCTGTTCCACACATTATAGTTTCTTGACGCTTTTCCCTGTCTAGGTGCACGAGGTTTTAGCCTCATTTTGTTTTCCTCTTATGGTGTACTCAGGGTTTTTAGTGCGGTAAATTAACGTTGGCAGTATTGCGTGTTGACCCCCACCAATTTGGTGTCAATCGTAAATAATGTGTAATTATATTGTTGGTGTTGGTTGTACATATGTATAATGCATGTAGGTGTTGATTTCCAATGCCTTTGAAGCCGGCATGTTTGCTGATACTAGACTTATGTAACTGTTGTTTATAATAATGTGTACATATTAAAGTCATTCAGTTGGCCAATTTCAATCAAACTTGGTCTTGCATTATTGCTTTGCATAGGAGGGTGTATGTGACGGCAGTTGCATACATATATATATATATATATAAATATATATATATATATATATATATATATATATATAATATATTATTATATAAATATATCTGTCTAGTGTAATAGCGTTCTGCAAACTATGTTCGTTTTCTTAGAATAACAGAGTTTTATTAAAACCGGTTGGAATTGTCAATTTCATAACAATCCGTAACATTACTAACCTTCACACACGTTGCCATGCCAGCCGACCAGGCATGCACAAACCCACGTCGGGTACTCATCAAACCTCATCAAACACAGGAGGGCGGGTGACTGCGGAAAAATGCAATACTTTCGTAACTGCCAACCAGCACAACATGTGCGTGGACATTTCAAAATTATAACATGACACGAAATTGGCAATATATTATAATGTTGCGGAAATATATCTCGCCAAGAATACACACGTGTTTTCTTTAAACATTTATAGTTAAGGAAGTTTTTTCAATATTGCGAACGAACGAACGAACGAACGAACGAACGAACGAACGAACGAACGAACGAACGAACGAACGAACGAACGAACGAACGAACGAACGAACGAACGAACGAACGTACATGGTACGTATGTAATAACTATAAAATGCACTGGTGCGTCTACGCAGTGGGAACGATGACAAAGCATGAACAAGATAATAATCTTTGATGCTGCAATGAAATTATTTTAATTTAATAAGAATTGGATTGTTGGTGTTGTAGTGAATGTCAAAACCTTTGATCATGTTCACATTTCACTTGCTTAAAGTGTTAAGACTAACTGCATTTGTGTTTTTTCTGTACCATCATCATAAGCGATCCATCGAAAGGAGGAGGATGTTTTCCAAACATTCGGTCATGTGTCCAGAAAAATAAAATGCCTTATAGGCCCTGAGCCAGACCCCGAAATTTGGGCAACGGGCACATTTTAGGGAAGAATAAATGATCATAGTTATTTTTTGATAACTCTACATCCCTAGAGATGGAAAATATGTGATAGCATTGCAGGACTCACTGCTTTCTGTGAGAAATCACTGTTTTGTTTAGCATTAAGACCATTTTCACGACAACAAATATTCAGTGAAATTGCTAAAGGGATGGCTTAAGGCAAACCATTATAAAATAATGAGTATACACCTAAGGAGCACGACAAATTTATAAAATGTGGGCGAATGGTTCTGCTTCACAGGCATATTAAAACTATTTTAATATCTTGATTGCGAATGTTATAACATTGTATATACCACAACGTAATCTAATCTATTCGGGATTTTATCAACAACATTTCTGAATGTTCTCTATAATGACCTTATTTATTGTCTTTCAGGGTGCTTATTGCGCCAGAATATTCGCATAGGTTGCTAGATATGGAAAATAAGTGATAGCATTGCACAGCTCACAGCATTCTTTGTGAAATCACAAATGTTAACCCTTTTCCCATTTCCGCCGTAACTGTTTTTTCTATGGATATTTCTGATGTGGTGATCACGTATAGTTCATCATACAATCATTAACTGTCCCAGGTTGACGAAATGTGCAGACGATACGGCAGGGATACCGGATATCATAACTGTATCAAACTTATCTTAATATATTAAGAAATGTCGATGTTATGGTACTTTTTCTGCTGCGTCAAAAAATGAAATCCTCGTCACTCAGTCCTTCTAAATAAATCACATTTATGGTTAGCAATCTATCTTGTCAATCATCACTGAAAGCTCTTTTTGCACAAGAATGTTAGTCAATATCCCCAGATATGGACAAATGTGAGCATTGCAAAACATACAGTATTATATGTTAAATCATTATTTTAAATATTCATTTCGCGTGTCTGCCGTTACTGTTTTTAAATGGCCATTACAATGATGAACCACCAAACTATGTGATAGCATTGCAAACATTCATTATTCTTTGTGAAATAACAACTGTGTAACCCTTTTCTCATTTCCGCTGTAACTGTTTTGTATGAATATTAATGAAGGAGTGGCAACAAGAATCATAAAATAATTATCGTTTGCCCCATGTGTATGACATTTGTATATGATGTGGCGATCAAGTCGGTAGAGCGCCGGACTGTCAATCGAGGGGACGGTGGTTCAATCCCACCTATCGCCGTTTCGAAATGTATAACCTCTCACTAATTCTAGAGAAGGATAACTCCTGCATTAGCCCAAGTTTGGGCTGTTTGGAGGAAATGACCTGAGACCTGAAACAGTCTCAAAATCACTTCAATACTTTGAGAATTGCGGATTTCAAAGAAACAAATGGCTTAGTAAGAACACAAACAACAGGTTTGTATATGCTCACTGAAGACTCCCATTGCTCCAAATAGCCATGTCTCTAGATATAGATTTGTTTTATAGCACTACAAAACACTGGGTACTCTATATGCAAAATCACTTTTTAAACCTTTAAAAAACTGTTTTTCTAAGGATTTCTTTGAAGAAAACCCGAATAGTTTAGATTGCATGTTACGTTGTGGTAGATACAATATTTTAATATCCGCAATTCTCAAGGTATTATATTAATTTTAATATGGCTGTGAAGCAGAACCATTGGCCCACATATAGTGAATCTTTTATACTCCTTATTATCTTATAGTGGTTTGTCTTAGGTCACCCATTTAGCAATTTCACTGAAAAGTTGTCGTGAAAATGGGGTTAGTGCTACAAACAGTGATTTCTCACAGAAAGCTGTGAGACCTGCAATGCTATCACATATTTTCCAACTCTAGGGATGCAGAGCTATCCAAAAAATCACTATATGGGAATTCGCCTCTAATAATGTACAGACAAACCGACTTATGGCTAGGCAATGTTTTGAATACAGCTAGAATAATTTGTTATTCTTGTAAAATGTTTGTTTTTATCAGCAATTATTATTAGTGCCGTGGTAGTA
Source organism: Ridgeia piscesae (assembly GCA_025642075.2). Lineage (NCBI taxonomy): Eukaryota > Metazoa > Annelida > Polychaeta > Sabellida > Siboglinidae > Ridgeia > Ridgeia piscesae. The sequence goes on from JAODUO010000051.1 coordinate 229,556, forward strand.
TATTAAAACAATACGCTAGTCTTTCAAATATTTTAAGAAACGTTCGGTGATATACAAATTGTAGTTAATAAATACATAATTTACTTAGCTTTGTAAATAGGTATTACCTAGGCTAAAACGTAATTCTTCAGGGAATATTCCAGTATGTATAGATATATTTTACAAATATTGTAATGGTTTAATAATATGTGTACACATCGTCGTGATCGCTTTACAAGTAATGGCAACATATCTAAATTGTAACATCTGGAGCGAGTTTAATATTGCCCAAACAAACTTTTCAGTTTTATTTTATTATACCCCTATATCACATTTTGAGAGTATGCTGGATAGCATTAAAACAGTTCACCTTTTTCAGTAGAAAAAACATTGTTGTGCTCTCTTATATAATAATCAACATGAACCCAAAATGACAAGCTTCTATAAAGAAAGTAGCTAGGTACATGAAGCTCTTGACAATTCTAGAGAATCGGTGTAGGCTAAGCGTCGTAGGAGCTGGTTGATCACGCAACCTGGCTGCCACGACGGCGGAAGACACTTGTATTATTATTATTATTTAGAGCAATTTCACAAAGGTTCCAAAACAAATATTTTGCTCACATACACCTTATAGACATATATATCTTTTGAGATGGGGCTGCCCGGATTTAAAGGTCAAGATCAATCGAAGGTCAAAAGACAATATTTCGTAATTCCAATGTTATCATCTACTAACACTATAACACCGTTTGTATTTCGGAAGGTTACAGGACACGTTTATGGCTGCAAATTATTATAATTTCAATATGCACACGTAGCTGCACGCGTATACTATAGCATTGGGTACTGATACGTAGTGCACATCAACATTCAAAGAGGCACTCACATTTACACTCACACCTCCATTGCTAACTAATTCCCCACATGCCGCTACAATGCTTGTTCTTTACCCTCACAAAGTCCACGGCAGAGACAGAGTGCTGTGCATGTGAGCCCGGCGGTCTTGCAGCTGCATTTCGTCGCACAAGTGGATTCAGCCTTGCAGCCACACTTGATCTGTTCTCTACAACTACAGCAGCAGCTGGTAGAGTTGTCCAGACTGGACGACATTCGGTGTCTTCTCTTGTCTATCCAAAGCCTTCAGTATTGGGCGCAGCTGATAGGCTTCAGGCTATATCTCCAAATAATGGCTTGGTATAAGCATCGGTTTACGTGTTGAGGCAATACTGTTTCGGTCGGAGGAAGCTTCTCCATCATCTTAACCATTGTTGGGAAATAATAAAGTATACGGGTCTGACGGGAAAAGTAGTTGCCCCCTCATTCAGCGCATCATCTACATGTAGACATATTCTGCTGTCTGCCTCTTCGTGGTCATTCACCGACATCGATATCTCAGCACGATTCGATTTTACGTGTGAACCACTGGTAATATACACATGTTGACTTGGTGGGTAGTCATGTTTGACTCCATCTCCCGTCAGAAGATTGAAGAGTTCTTCTTTATTTGTGGCATCCTGTAAGAAAGCCGCAAAGGACATTGGCAATTTGGCATCACGGGACCCGTTTCTGCGTGTATCTTTTCCGTCGTTTTTCTCTGGCTGTGGCTTTCAAGCTGTCAAGTCAGCACATGTCCCAGATGATGTCAATCCTAGAACAGCCTTGTAGTTGCCTTTCTGTCCAGGGAATGAAGATGGTGTCACTGTATTCACCGAACGTTGCTGTGTTGTCTAGTGGCAGGGCATGCACTGTCGCAGCACCATCGAACACTTTGGCATCAATTAAATGAAAGGGGGTTTCCTGTTGGAAATTTGGTTCAATGCAGTGCAACAGCTCATGTTTGGTGCTCGCAAGTCGAAGTTTCCCAGGCAGTGACAATGCTGGCGGCGACCACGGGTGGTTTTCTCACCCAGTCTGGTGTTACAAAGTTGTGCAGCAACGAACAGCTGGCTGAAGAGATTGCAGTCACTCTCCATATGTTGAAACTGCGGTTTTGCTTTCGAGTTTGTCGTTGTGAAGTAACGACTCTTAAATAAAGGCAGTTGGTTTTTGTTGATGGCCTTGTCGATAGAGATCTACCTTTCAATAAGCACATCGTTGACGTATTTTGAATACTGCTCTTTTCCCAGACGTTCAAATGAGTGCAGTGCTTGCACCACCATTTCGTTCATGCAGTCGTGATTGTCCAAGGTCATTAATTCGTTGGATGAATCCACGAACGGATTTCCCATTGTCACGATCACATCGCACATGTTGGTAACCTGTTTCTTAAAGGTTTCCTGGCTTGCATGTCTTGCTCATGATTAAGAGTGTGTTGGTCGGGTGTGCAAACAATTCCTCAAACTCACTGAGGATCCTGGCTTGTTCAGGACCTGCCACCATCCATCGCTTAAGGGCAGCCCCATCTCAGAAGTCGTATATGTCCATAAGGCATCTTGCAAAATATATGTTTTGGAACCTTTGTGAACATTGCTCTGATAAAGAATAATGATATTGATACACTTGCTCATTCGTCGGCCATTTTGAATTTATGCAAATTAAATAATAACCCCCATGGAAAGATGTGAATAAGATGTAAATAAATGAGCTTTTGAAAACATTTTAAAACTATCATTAAAATCTCGATATACTGGACAATATGATTATATCATTATGGATCATTGACCTTGACCTGACCTTGGCCTTTAAAATCGGGCAGCCCTCTCTAAAAATGTTATATGGTTCTAAGGTACAACTGTGCCAAATTTGGTTCTTTGGCCCAGCGTGCCACGATCATACCCTAAGCGACTCCACTATTATACTACTGTAGATGATTTGTATTGACGACCGTCATGGTTAAAATGTCGGCGTAGCCAAATTTATACATTTCTTATTTTTATCCTCTAAAATATTATAGCAATAACTCTGAGCCACAATTATTGAGATATCGGAAAATTTTGTTTGGTGACCATTTTAAAAGGCTGTCATTTCAGAACCTTGCAAAACCTGGCATGGCTCCGACGTTTAAAATGTTTTCCTTGCTGTTATACAAAAGTGTACACTATTTTCATCAATCTGCTGGACTATACGAAAACTGATCAAAATGCGTACATTGACAATAATCACCGAATGTCAGCATTTTACAAATGCACTTGTAATCTCTATGACGCCGTTGGCACCTCTCGCCGTTCTGGCATGGCGAATACTTGCACGGATCTGGAAATAGTAGTGTAGTTGAATAATACATTGTCTACTGCAGATGGCAGATATGGCATAACATAGAATGTGGGCCTCTATTTATGCGTATGTTTTTTTGTTTTCGTCAAGTTTCCATATGTGAGGCATAATTTATATAGTGTACAGCTGTTTCGTAGATTACACTTTTAAGAATTCTAGAAGCCCGTGTGTGTGTGTGTGTGTGTGTGTGTGTGTGTGTGTGTGTGCGTGCGTGCGTGCGTGCGTGTGTGTGTGTGAGAGAGAGTGTGTGTGTAACATAATATGTTTATTATATTTATTTAGGGCACCCTACGGACGGCAAAGGAAGATACGCATTAGAATTGGATCAATGAGGTTCTAGGACGTATTTGTTAAGTGTATCTTACAAATATATACTAATCATCATCACCATTCGTCATCATTGTGCAGCCATAGTGTCGCGTGGTTGGGCAAAAGCCGCAGTATGCTGCTTCCACATATGTTTATCTTGTGCTACCCTCTGCCAGGTGGTACCCTTCCAATAATTGTCTAGTTCGTCCCTCCACCGTCTCGCCAGTCTTCCTCTAGGTCTTTTCGTTTCGTAGGGTTTCCAGGTGGTGTTACGCAATGTCCATCGGCTATTTCGTATTCTGCTGACGTGCCCTATCTAGGTAGACGTCTTTCTTCTGACTTGTTCAATCACGTATGTGACCTTTAACTCTTACTTACCCATATAGTTCTTTTTCTGTCATGCTGCTGGCTTGTTCTTTGCTTGGCTGGTAAATGTCCATGTTTCCGCGCTGTATGTCATTGCTGAAAGTACGCATGAGTTGCAGACTTGTCTCTTCAAGCATGTTCCAATGTTACATTTGAAGGTGTCATGGTGCTTGGTGAATGCCGTAATTCTTCTTTGAGTCTTCGACTTGTTTATCGTCAAACCCTGATTTTCACTTTCATTAGGTAATTTTTGAAGCATTTATTTTAATTATTGTGTTGTATTGGCGCATATGAGTATATCGTCGGCGAAGCGAGGATGGCTAAGACATTCGCCATTTACCTTCAAGCCTTTGTTTTCCCTAAGTCAGTCGTCGGAATATGCGTTCGAGTGCAGCTGTAGACAGCATGGGCGATATGGTATCTCCTGTCATACTCCTCTCCTGATATTAATTGTGTTGCTTTCTTTGTGGAGGTGGACTGTTATTGAGCTGTTGGTGTAGATATCCTTTAGGAGTTCGATGTACACATTTTCTAACCCCTGTTCTTGAAGTGATGTCAGTACTGCTTGAATTTGCACTTAGTCGAAGGTTTCTCGTTGTCGACGAATGCGATGCAGAATGGGATATTATATTCTTTGCTTTAAATTTTGCTGTTTAATAGTACACATATCGGTTTGTAATTTTTGAGGTCTTTCTTATTTCCCTTCTTGAAGATTATCACCATCTTACCGTTATTCCACGCTGTGGGTATTCGTCTTTCTGACGAGCATTTAGTGTACAGCTTATCATGTATGTTCGAGATGATATATTCTCCTGATTTCAATGTCTCGATGTTTTTATAGTCGTTGCCTGTTGCTGCCCATTTTTCATATACCTCGGAGGGCTGCTTCCACATCCCATGATGTTTGATGTTATCTCTGGTACCTATTTTGGGTCAGGTCAGTGTGGACTGTGATACTCTGTTCACTGTCGCATAGCTCGGGGTAGAATTTCTCCGTTCTTTCTATGATCTTATCTTGATCATGGATTTCTCCACCCTGCTTGTCTGGATGTGTGATCAGTCTGTCTTGGCCTAGCTTCTGCGTTCTTTTGATTTTCCTCAGGCTCTCTGAAGCCATGATCGTTTCTCAGATAATTTTTTTCGTTGTATTTCCTGATGTCCTCTCTTATCTACTAATTATTTCCCAGAAATAGCAAATCGAATAAATTAGGGTATATTTAGGATTGCAAGTAGGATTACGTTGTCCTGTAATTAATTTCAAAACACTTTTCTGGCCACGTGTTCTTTTATGTTTAGTAGAATAAATCCGGAATCAGCGCAATGCTTGAGTTAGATTGGCTTGCCATCTAGATGTTTCTAAGTGCCCCTGGATCTTTATGAACTGCTCCTACACGTTCTGAAATTGTGATCTCCACCGCACAAATAAGATTCATTAACACCTCGTTTTCCGAAGTCACGAACCGACGAACAAATGACTGGGTAAATGTGGTGCGGTAAATGGAAAGTTCGGGCAAATAGTGCAGCAACCCCCACTTTCCGATGTTATAAGAAAAGCCGAGACAAGGCAGCGATACTGTGAAGTAACGGCAGTTGGTGGCCACCTAATTCCACCCTTCCTCACTGTTGTTAGATGTGTTTTAGCCCACCCACTGCAAATTTATGCACACACACACACACACACACACACACACACACACACACACACACACACACACACACACACACAACGCACACACGCACACACACACACGCACAAACACACAAACACACAAACACAGACACACACACACACACGCACACGCACACACACATACCCTCACATAACATAATCATACACACACACCCACAGTTGAAGAAGGATTATTATACATAATGCTATTTTCATATTATTTCTAATGTGATATAATTTGGTAAGTGCTCAAATTATACGCTTTCCTATTTTGGAGAATATATAAATGTTACTTGATATACACTGTGCAGTAAACAAAGTATGTAACCTACCATCACATTTAAAACAGTGAGGCGATCTGTATTCACATCTCGCAGTGTTTGAATTGAATCCCCAGCCTTGGAAATTTAGACATGCTCTCATTACATAATGTCCACCTCTTATTTCTGCAAACGCCTGACAATGATCACAAGATATGACACGTCCATTGACTGCCAAACTCTTAGCTGTTGCGCATTCAACGGCCGTCGGTCGACACCATATCTTTTTATCTAAAACATATATTCAATGTGATATGCTAACATACACAACATATATCGTGCAATATGCATATCGTACACGTAAGCAATAAGTGTTATAAAGTCTCAGTAACATCAATTTAAAAAGTTGCCAAATTTATTGCCACTTAAATCAATACGTTTTGACATATTGGCCTAGGACGTATTTGTTTCATTTGCATGTTACGACGCAGTAACTATACAATAGCATTAACAATTGAATATATTTCGCACGATCAAATTTCATGTAGAAAACATGTGTGACTAATATAAGCCTTTTCACAAAACGTTCCCTCGTTGCCTCTGAAACAAGTGCATACGAAATAGCTCAATATGCCAGTACAGGTGCCACCATGTTGACAAAGGTGGCTGAATAATGTAGTGATAATATTTCTTTACAAAATCTTGAAAGTGATAAATTCAATTCGTATAAATATTCTGCCAAGGCAGAATGTTTTCTTTTCTTAGGAAACACATATGTGCGACTTACCACAAGACGTACCCCTATACAAACGGGAACACGCGCAAGTGTAACCATTTACTCGGTCAGTGCAGGCACCACTATGTTGACAAGGGTGACTGGCACATTCATTGGTGTCTGGAACGAACATTATTAATAAGGAAACTAGATGGGGATATTTTCTGTTCACAACAGTTATATGACACTCACTACAAGGTAATGTTTCAATATATTGATTTTCTGAAAGTAATGTAATGATAATCGTTTTATAAAAACATCTTGAATGAGACGAATATATACCGTAGATGTGCACTGCTACGACAGAGAGCCTTATTTGTTACATATTTTCCCTGATCGCATTTGAATGAACGACTTACCCTTTCCACATGAAACACCCTCATACCGACTATAACAAATGCAAATGTAACCATAACTCGGTCGATGCAGGTACCTCTATGCTGACAAGTGTGACTGGCACATTCGCTGGCATCTCGAATGACAATAATTAATGCGGAAACCAGCTTGCTAGATTCTTAGCTTATATGGGTCTACAGCTGAACGTTCATTGATTCAGTCGCATAATATCTCGGTGGGGATATTTTAAAATATTACATTGACTGATCACAACAACATAATTTCCTTGGTCATTTAATTACAGGAAATAAATAAAACCGAAACTAGCTTTTGAGATACGCTTGAATGTTACACAAAATATATATATCGATGGGGATAGTTTTGTTGCTTCATTGACGGATCATGACAAAATACCTTCCTTTGTCGTTTTAGTTCACGTACTGCAAAAAATGCCACCGATAAGAATGCTAGTAATGTATTCAGCGAATTACGTCATATTTAGTGCACATTAACTTCGGTTTGTGCATGACCATTCCAACAAAGTTTCCAGTTTTGTTATGACAAATGGTCCGAGTTTTATGTTCTCTCCAAAATGTGTTTCAAATGACCCCATTGGCGTTGCAGGCACACTTGGAGCGGTGCGCGAAATTGACAATGACTCGAGCGCATTCTTATACTGGGATTGCCTTGATACTGGCTGTAATTGTTGTGTTCAAGTCATCGACTGTCCGGGTGTTGTTTCCGTACACTCGCTTCTTCAGGTAAATATATATCACGGTAGTGTAGAATATGTTATTTTAGGACGTTTTCTTTAGAAATACCCCAAATTAGCAGATGCCCAGGTAGTATCCTCGTACACATTGAGGCAAGTGCAATTGTAACCATTTGTTCAGTCAGTGCAGGTACCACTATGTTGACAAGGGTGACCGACACATTCGTCGGTTAATGATTAATACGGAAACCAGATTGTTAGATAGTTTGCATATTGGGGTCTACACTACTACAATATCTCGGTGGGGATAGTTTTAGATGTTTTAT